>PJEM01005063.1:0-127514 GCA_004023845.1 Helogale parvula
GAGAGAGAGAGACAGAGAATTCCAAGTAGGCTCCATGCTGTCAGCACAGAGCCTGACACAGGGCTTGAACTCAGGAAGCATGAGATCACCTGAGCTGATATTAAGAGTCAGATACTTAATCCACTGAGCCACCCAGGTGCCCCAGGAGCCTGGGACATTTTTAAATGCTCTAAACAAACACGAAAATACACCAGCCATACGTATCAGCACGATCCAGTACTGCACCCAGCATGACAGCAGTTTTTTGTAAGGTGTTTATTACAGAGAAATCTCTATTCCTCCATCATTTGGACGGCAGTAGTCACATGTCATATGAATGAATTTACATAAATGTTTGTTTTCTAAAGTAAATGAGCAGCAACTCCTTGTTGATGAGGGGGTGCGGAGAGGCGGGGTGCAAAAGGACAGAAGTGAAAACCACCTTCAAGCAAGCTTCCCCTACAGCCGAGCAACAGATGATGCCAACAAGAATGATTTGTACTATGATCTTGCTTATTCTAGGTTTCTATTATTATGACAACATTATTTATCAGTACTTGACTGAGCCACCCCAGGGTCCCTGCACTGGTTTTTAAAGAGCTAGCGAGCCCCCTTTGTTGAGTGTTTATTACGTGGGAAGCATCGAATTACAACTTAATGCTAAACACATTATATTACATACATAACCTCAGTCAATCTTCATCACGAACCTGAACTGTGGAAAGTATTAGAATTCCAAGTTCACAAATAAGGAAAAAGAATTGGACCCAAGTGTCACAATCAGCATTTGAACCCAGAACCAGTCTGATTCTGGACCTCTGCTCTTCCCATTACGGCCTGCCTCTACCTTAATGCAGTTTAAAAATTTTAATTCCAGTATATTTAACGTACAGTTCATATTGGTTTTAGATGTACAATGTAGTGATTTAACAACTCGCTATATTATTCAGTGCTTACCACGATAAGTGTACCTCAGAGTATTTTTAAAAGAAAAATGGTTCCTGTATCAGAAACAACAGACAGAATGCCCTCCCAGGCTTTGTTGTTCTGCCGGAATATTTGACATTCTCATTCCCTTATGCATCAGCAAAACACCTGCCATCCAAATCTGTCCCTCCTGCCCACCTCCTGCCCGCTTGTCAACTCCCCGCCGCCAGCTCCCAGCCTCACCTCTCCCCTGCACCTCCTGTTCCTACGGGTACGTCGGAACTTCCCGGCAAACGTGTTTTCAGTCCTTATTTTGTTAGGCTTCTCTGCACCACCACGCTTAGCCGTCCACGCGCACCTATGTTTTAAGGGCCTGCCACAGTGCACTGGGTTTTCCTCTTCTATCATGAGCTCTTCCTCGTTAGTCTCCTTTGGGAGCCCCCTCTTTTTCCTTCTCCAATGCAGGACCTCTAGGTCCATGCTATCATTTCTGAGTGTCCACCTTTTCCCTAACGTGATCCTACCCACTACCCCGGCCTTACAGACTTCCTGGCTGTGACCCAGCATCCCTGGAAGAGGGCTGGGGAGGAGGGCAGGAGGCGCCACTGACAGCAGGGCTGGGGTATGCGGACAAGTAAAACCGCTTCACGCCAGCAAATAAAATGCGTGCAAATATACATACTGACCAGCTGTGGGCTGAAAACCACCGAATGTTTATCTCCACCCTAAAATCCTTCTGCGAGTATGAGATCTTTATACCCAACTTCCTCATCTGACACCTCTCCTTAGATATCTCTGGAGGCTCCAACCAGACAGGCCCCAGACTGAATTCTCAAGCTTCCCTCCAAACCTGTTCTCATCCCACTTTTTCTTACCTCAGTAAGGAGCTCATCATTCCATCAAGCAAATTGGGGATCATTCTTAGTATTTCCTTCTACTCATTCACCCCACACCCAAGCCATCCCCCAGCCATCACGCACACCTGGAAGGTGACCCTTCTCCGTTTCTCAGTGTGCCACGTGAGACTCTGGAGCATGCGGTGACCTGTGCCCCTGCAGTTTGCCTCCTCCCGGTCTCTCAGCTCCATGTGCCTCCCCTTCCCAAACCGTTTTCTTCCTGACAGCTAAAGTCATCTGCAAACCAGGTAAACCTTTTTTTGGGTCACGGGGGAGCCATGGCAACACCACTGCAGACTGCGTGTGCAGCCTGTGGCCGGCTGCCCCTCTGGGCCCTCCCGCGGGCCCACACTCGTGGCCACGTCAGCTGCGCTCTTCTGTCTAGAAAATTTCAAAGGCATTCTCTCTTCCACTGCAATTCTCTTTCATCTGCTTTTTCTCTAACATCCACTTACCTTTCAGCTGCCAGCTTAAGCAGTACTGCCTTACAATACCCATCCCTGAATCCTCTAAACTGGGTCCTGCCCCTCCTCCACTGGTCTCTCTCTGTGGTATCCTGCTTTTCTTACTGGAGCACTTGCCACGACTTATAGTCATTACTGTGTTTGTTTCTAATTGTTTCGTGTGGGACTTCCCGACTGCAGTATGCTCCATGAGCGTAAGGATAATGTTTGATTCTGTTAATCACTGCAGATTTTAGAACCCGGCCTAAAACAGTGGTGGACTTTTTCCCCTTAGTGAAAAGGAGGAAGAAATGCAGGATAAGAGATTAAAGGATTAAAGGAAATGAAAAGAGAAAATAAAGTATCAAGGTACAGAGAAAGAAAAACGCTCTCTCCCTGGCTTCAACTCAGTGGATTTCCATACAACTATACTGCACAACAGCTATTAAAACTGTAAATGGGAGGGGGCGCCCGGGTGGCTCAGGTCACGATGTCTCGCGTGGCTCACGAGTCAGGAGCCCCGCGCTGGGCTCTGTGCGGAAGGGGCAGAGGTGGAGCCTCTTTGGATTCTGTGTTTCCCTCTCTCTCTGCCTCTTCCCTCCCCCTCTCACGCTCTGTCTCTGTTTCTCTCTTACATAAATAAATACACAAACATAAAAAAAGATGTTAAAAAACTATAAATGGGAGTTTCGGTCCTTCCAGCTTTTTGTTCAAAAACAAGACCACTGAGCAGGTTGTTTGAATTAAATACCCTCGGGGCGCCTGGGGGGCTCAGTCGGTTGAGCGGCCGGCTTCGGCTCAGGTCATGATCTCACGGTTGTGGGTTCGAGCCCCGCGTCGGGCTCTGTGCTGACAGCTCAGAGCCTGGAGCCTGCTTCGGATTCTGTATCTCCCTCTCTCTCTGACCCTCCCCTGCTCGCACTGTCTCTCTCTGTCCCTCAAAAATAAATAAAGGGCATAAAAAAAATTTTTTTAATACCCTCATAAAAAACTCTCCCATTATCAGTATTTCGGTAATGACAGGCAAGAAAGAACGTGCATCTTTAAAGGATAAAATTAAATTATTTGTCCCTAAGTTAAACACTTGAAGGAGAAAGGAAGCGGATGTTTCAGAAAGGGAAAAGAAAGGCAGTGTTGACGGGAACCAGCACGGACTGGGAATGAGGTGATGGCCCCGATTCTGCTCCGCCAGGAGGTGGGGAGTTACTACGGGATTCATTTACTCTTTCTTCTCCTCACTTGCCTCCACTATAAATTATCTCCAAGACCAGTGCTCCCCTTCTACCAAAAAAAAAAGTTTGTTACTGTATTAGTCAGGTGTTTATTTAACATTCATTCAGTATACAGTGGATCTAGATAAAGGTGAGTTTGGATTCTGAAGAGTTTGCCTAGATTAGTAGTTAGGAAGTGCCTTTGAAGTTGGGTTTTTGTTACTTTGATTTTAGTGATTTATACAACCTGTTTGTGTTGGATACTCAGACCTATAATACTTTGAGACCTTGTGGAAGTGTTTTCTTTACTAGCTTGAGTTAAAGGAAGTCATGCAGAAGACCAAGGGACAGGAGGCTCTTAGATGTGATATTTCTGAAATCTAAAGTATATATTTGATAATGTTTCACAGCTCAGAGGAAATAAGCCTCGTCATTGAATCTATGTGACTCTGTTCAGGACTGACTTCAAATAAATTTCCTTTAATTTCAAAGTTGGCAACGATCTGGCTGTCTGCCATCAGAAGGTAAGCTCTTCCTGATCTTATAAAAGTGACCCTGTTAAAGGACAGGGAACATGCATTTTTATACACCAATAATGAAGCAACAGAAAGAGAAGTCAAGAAACCGAACCCATTCACAATTGCACAAAAAACCCCATAACATACCTAGGAATAGACCTAACCAAAGATATAAAAGATCTGTATGATTAAAACTATAGAAAACTTATGAAGGATATTAAAGAAGACACAAAGAAATGGAAAAACATTCCATACTCATGGATTGGAAGAATAAATATTGTTAAAATGTCATTACTACCCAAAGTAATAATAAACTATCCTAAAACTTGTATGAAACCACAAAAGACCCCGAATATCCAAAGTAATATTGAAGAAGAAAACCAAAATGGGAGGCATCACAATCCCAGACTTTAACCTCTACTACAAAGCTGTGCTGTTCAAGACAGTATGGTGGTATTGCCACAAAAACAGACACATAGACCAATGGAATAGAATAGAGAACCCAGAACTGGACTCACAAATGTATGGTCAATTAATTTTTGACAAAGCAGGAAAGAGTATCCAATGGAAAAAAGACAGCTGCTTTAACAGATAGTGCTGGGAGAACTGGACAGCAACATGCAGACAAATGAAACTAGACCACTTTCTTACACCATACACAAAAATAAACTCAAAATGGATGAAGGACCTGAATGTGAGACAGGAAACCATCAAAACCCTGGAGGAGAAAGTAGGAAACAACCTCCTTGACCTCAACCGCAGCAATTTCTTGACACATCCCCAAAGGCAAGGGAATCAAGAGCAAAAACGAACATTTGGGACCTCACCAAGATAAAAAGCTTCTGCACTGCAAAGGAAACAATCAAGAAAACTAATAGGCAACTGAGGGAATGGGAAAAGATAGTTGCAAATGACATATCAGATAAAGGGCTAGTATCCAAAATCTACACCTGAAAAACAAGTAATCCAGTGAAGAAATGGGCAGAAAACATGAATAGTTACTTCTCCAAAGAGGAAATCCAGATGACCAACAGAAACATGAAACGATGCTCAACGTCACTCATCTTCAGGGAAATACAAATCAAAATCACACTGAGATACCACCTAACACCGGTCAGAGTGGCTAAAATGAACAAATCAGGAGACTATAGATGCTGGTGAGGATGTGGAGAAACGGGCAGCCTCCTGCACTGTTGGTGGGAATGTAAACTGGTGCGGCCGCTCTGGAAAACAGTGTGGAGGTTCCTCAAAAAACCTCCATCAATAGAACTCCCCTACAACCCAGCAATAGGACTGCTAGGGATCTACCCAAGCGATACAGAAGTGCTGATGCACAGAGGTACATGTACCCCAATGTTCATAGCAGCACTGTCAACAATAGCCAAATCATGGAAAGAGCCTAAATGTCCATCACCTGATGAATGGGTCAAGAAGATGTGGTTTATCTATACAATGGAGTACTACATGGCAATGAGAAAGAATGAAATCTGGCCATTCGTAGCAACGTGGATGGAACCCGAGGGTGTCATGCTAAGTGAAATAAGTCAGGCAGAGAAGGACAGATACCATATGTTTGCATTCATAGGTCTAACAGGAGAATCTTAACAGAGGACCATGGGGAGGGGGAGGGGGGAAAAGAGATAGGGAGAGGGAGGAAGGCAAATCATGAGAGACTCTTGAATACTGAGAACAAACAGAGGGCTGATGGGGGTGGGGGAGAGGGGAAGGGCAGTGATGGCATGGAGGAGGGCACCTGTTGGGATGAGCACTGGGTGTTATATGGAAACCACCTGACAGTAAACTAAAAAAGAAGGAAAAAGTATAGGGAACAGGCTGACACGACGTCTATGACTGAGGGGCTAAGTAATGTCAGATCCAAGACTCACCACAGTGCTTCAGGAAGAGTCATCTGACCTCGTTGGGCAGAAAAGGGAGAACTATTATGGCAAAATATCTACTCTATGTCAGAGTCATTTCTTTTTTTGCAGGCCTTAATTTCTTGGGACACGGTAATTTCTGGGACTTCAGAGAAAACACACAGCGATCAAAGTTATCTTTTAGTTCACTGGGAGACGATCTTGGATCTTTGGAGGATAGTAGGTTAGGACAAGAGAGCAGACCCGGGGCTGCCCTCAGTGTAAGGTGTCACTGAGCAATTCCTGGCTGCTGTAGTCATGCCTCTGGACACACTGACTCCCTGGGCAACACAGGTAGAAACTGCAAGTAGAAAAGAAAGAATCTTCCAAGCTATAAACCTGAGTCTTTTAATAATGTTTTCTCTCATACACATGTTACATGTGTATAAATTTAAAAGTCTGCAATAGAAAACATATTGCTAATCTATTCTCCAAAGCAGATATTTTAATGTGCTTTTTAATAGATGATAAATTAGCGAACAATTAGTACATGAAGTTTAATTTTATTTCTACACTAATTTTGTGTGTAAACTGGAGCCTGATCATTGTTACAGCATTATGAATCTATAAAATATTAACAATCGGTTACACAATGATACCTTTTTGTTACCCAAAGACATCTCAGAAGTCTTGTCCTCAAAGCCAAGCTCAGGTGCTATGATTTTCTGTCCAAAGATTGATTTTCAGACACGATCCACTCAATTCTCTTCAGGGCTGGGCAGTTTTGCTACTCCTGCCGCCCAGGGTGACCTGACCCCCTTGTCAGCTTTAATCTAAGGAGAGCTTGGTCTAATTCAATCTTACCCCCTTTCTGTCAGCTCCTGCAACCCTGACACTTTGAGACTCTGTATCTCAGGATGTTATTATTTTTGTCTATCATGTAAGTGTTAGCAAGTAAGAAGCTCTGTGAAGCGCAGTTTCCTCATCCGTGCAGTGTGACTAATATCCTCTAACCTCCGCACCGCACAACCTCATGTGTGCGACGGGAGCCACGGCACATACGACGCATGCGAATTACATCTGTATAACGGAGTGCTATTTTCATGTTTTTAAGGTTTATGCCTGGCCTTTTTTAAATCCACAACAAAGCACAGTCTCATTTGATACGTCCCAGTCTGTATTCTAAGGTACAAATCCAAAGCATTCACGCCAACCACTGGCAGCAGTTCACCAGACTTTGGCTTCCAGTTCTTCTCTTCTATACATGCTCAACAAGTAAGACAAGTGCCACCAAAGGAGCTGGAGGGACAGACTTCAGGTGCCCTTGTTTGTGATTACTCACAATGAAGCCAACTCACTGTCAGTTTCACCTTGCCTTCCCACCACTGTGACCCAGTCTCCATTGTCCCCAATCTCCTCCGAGTGTGAGCTGCATGCTGGGGTGGAGAGGCTTTCCCCAGACCATCACCGCCTAGCTTACCCAGCATTTCCTTCTTTAAAGCTGAAGGCTGGATACATTCCATGAAAAAAGCAAAATAAAAAAAACCCCGTGTGTCTGATCTATAACTGGCTCAGATAATGTAAGAGTACACGAGTGATCGGTGCCGAGAAGTCATGGTAAAAGCCTTCACAATGATAAAATCATTTCACACCTACATATATTCCAAACAAAATAATTTTTTTCCTATAAATCCAAAAGACATATTTTTTAGAAAATACATCTAAAGGAGACTTTTTGACATTCATAGGACTTTCAAATAAAGTGCCCGTCCACCTGCAGAGGATTCATAATTAACACAGAAATGTTTCCTGTCACTCAGTTTGAATGGGATCAGAAGACAAGAATAAAGATATTGTTGTAATTACTATTTGTCAATATGTGTTTTATTTTAAAAGTAGGTAGAAAAACATGATTGATGAGCTGATATCCTTACTTTTAATTTCCATTATGCTATAAATCCATCTCACTGCTTTGAGGGCACTTTCACATAGAAGGATAGTATCAAAAGGGCACACCAAGGGTCTGACATAAACTCCTCAATGATAGGGCTGCAGCTATTTGAAAAGCCACAAGAAGGGTCTAAATATGAGTAGAGAGATGTCATTCACAAAGTACTTTGAATTATGGGTTTTGCTCATGCAGCTCGCTAGCTTGCACTGTCTACCAAGGTGGCCACTTGACACAGGTGGCGATTTAAAATAAAGTTAACTAAAATTAAATAGAACTTAAAATGTAGTTCCTCATTTCCACTAGGCATATTTCGAATGGTCAGTCACCGTATGTGGTCACTGGCTACCTCACTGAGGAGTACAGACATACATCATTTACTCACTTTAGAAAGTTCTATTAGGTAGTGCTGATAGAATAGCACTCTCTGAAAGCCACAGATTTACTAACTGCCACGTATTGTTAGGTTTTTAAAAAATGGTTTTAATGTTTATTTATTTTTGAGATGGAGAGAGAGACACAGATCATGAGCAGGGGAGGGGCAGAGAGAGGGGGAGATAAAGAATCTGAAACAGGCTCCAAGCTGTGAGCTGTCAGCACAGAGCCCGACGCAGGGCTCGACTCACAAACTGTAAAATCATGGCCTGAGCTGAAGCTGGATGCTGCACTGACTGAGCCACACAGGTGCCCCAGTTTACTTAGGATTTAAGATATATAAAACTTGATAGATATTGCAGTGATCTTTTTAGATATCATAATCGCAAAGGAGGAGCCAAGATGGTGGAGAGGAAGGGAGCTCTGGAGTCTGACGCCTTAGCCCGCTCGGCCATCCTGACCCCAGGAAGGGAGCTCTGTAAACTCCGTCCGCCCCATCGATCGAACTGAGAAGGACATTACTCTCATCTGCAAGAGCGGAAGGGGGAAATACGGACTCCAGAAAGAAGACAACCTCAAAGATGTCTGAGTGAGTGAGTGCGAACTGGGGAGATTGGAAAACAGGCCAGCCCAAGAAGGGCAGGGGAGGTGGGAGCCCCAGCCCAACACAGGGAAAGCGCGAGGAGCCCCTGAGAGACAAAGGGAAGAGAAAGAGAAACTGAACACGCTCATAATACTGTCTCTAGAGAAGAGATAAAGAGCGTTTAACCCCGCACAGAGAGAAAAACCCTCACTCCATATATAACTGCTGGGCAGCCCAAATCTCGAACCTGGATGGCACAAGGAAAAAAACAGCCCCCGTCCCAGTGCGATCCGGGCAGGGGCGGATGCGGCGGCCCCAGGGGTGCGCACTTCAGCCTTGGCTAGGGGAGTAGAAGCACAAACCTCATTTCCACAGCGCATCTCACCTCCAGCATTGGCTGCGTGAATCTCGAATCTTGGGTACCAACAGGGAAAAAATAGCCCCCAAAGCTATGCGTTTGCTGCGGTGGTGGCGGAGGCAGGGGAGCGCGCAGGTCATTTCCGGCAGCGGCAGCGCGAATCCTGGCCAGCACCAAGAGAAACTGCTCCTTCCCACTACGCTATCACGATCCTGGCTGGCGGCTGGGAGTTGACCAGTGGCATCTGTGAGGGCGTCCATTTAGCCTCCTGCAGCGCACCTCGCCTCCAGCAGATGCCGCGCGAATCCCTGCCGGAGCCAAGAGAAACTGCTCCCTCCCACTATGCTATCGTGATCCCGCTGGGGGCTGGGAGTTGGCGGTTGCCTCTGTGAGGGCATGTACTTCGCCTCCTGCAGCCCATGTCGCCTCCAGCAGCGGCAGCACGAATCCCTGCTGGCGCCAAGAGAAACTGCTCCCTCCCCCTACCAGATCCCGGCTAAGAAGCCAGCCGCCAAAGCGAGTACATCGCATCTGTGGTAGCATAAATGTGCATGGACTAGGATTTTCAAACGAGGCAGGCCCGGAAAATACAGCTTGGCTCAGCTGCAGCACAAGGCGATCGTACTGATTCGAGTGGCCTGCAGTGTTTAGTTCCAGCGGAGCTTGGGGTGGCGCCATTCATCCTCCGAGACCACCTAGGTGGGGCCTCTGAGAGCAGTCCTGGAGACCAGAGACCTACGTACACCAAACCACACCTATCCGCGAGAGGGAGCTGCTGCTTTTTTTTTGGGCTACTTACTTTTTATTATTATTACCTCTTTTACATTAAAAATTTTTTTTTAATTTTTACTCCTTATTTTCCTTTCTCCCTCTTTTATTTTCTTTTTTTCCTTCCTCTTGCCATCCAGATATATTCTCCCTTATCTCATCCTTCTCTCCCCCCTCGACTGGTTATACACTTTTAGACTGTCCGTTGTCCTCTGTTGTCTCTGCCCCCCCTTAACTTTTTTTCTTCTCTTCTTTTCTTCTCTTTCCTCACCCCTTTCTTTTCTTCCTTTCCCCCTTTTAATTTGTTTGTTTGTTTGATTCATCTGTGCGTTTGCTTGGTTCTGTTCCCTGTGTTTCTCTGTCTGTTTTCCTTCCCAGGGCTACACCAAGAAACAAGCCAAAGTGCGCAAGTTGGCGAGTCCCAAATATTGCTGAGTAGGGAAATAAAATAATCAAAGGCACAACAAGAGAAACTGAGAGACACCATTAAAAGAACATTTCCTGAAACGACAGGCCCTGGACAATCAATAAGCCTTCTTTAACAGGGCAAAACTAACAGGTGCACAGTGCACAATGAGCTTTTTAAAACTGACAAAAGACAGAAAACTAGCCGAAAGGACAAAACGAAGGAACTCTCCACTGAAGAATCTCCATGAAGAAGTCACAGCCACAGAACTGCTCAACACAGATCTAAACAACATCACCGAACAAATATTTAAAAGACTTGTCATAAAATTAATCGATGAGGTTGAAAAAAGCATCGGCAAAGCAACTGAGACGATGACTAGGGACTTTGAAAAAAGATGTGATGAGTTTAAAGAGGCTATAAATGAGGTGAATAATAAAATTGAGGCAGCCACCTCAAGGACTGAAGAGGCAGAGAGAATAGGTGAATTAGAAGATATAGTTACAGCAAAAGAGAAAGCTGAAAAAAAGAGAGAGAATTTGATCCAGGAGCAGGAAAGGAGAATTTGAGACCTGAGTGATACAATCAAATGGAACAACATCCGTATCATAGGAATTCCTGAAGAGGAAGAAAGAGAGAGAGAGGTCTTGAAGGGATACTAGACCAAATTATAACTGAGAATTTCCCAAATCTGGGGAAAGAAATAGACATCCAAATTCAAGAGGCACAAAGAACCCCCTTCAGACGTAATTTGAATCGACCTTCGGCACGACATATCATAGTGAAACTGGCAAAACATAAAGATAAAGAGAGAATTCTGAAAGCAGCTAGGGAGAAAAGGGCCCTCACATACAAAGGGAAACCTATCAGAGTGGTTACAGACCTATCTAATGAAACCTGGCAGGCCAGGAAGGAATGGCAGGAATTCTTCAATGTGATGAACAGGAAAAATACGCAGCCAAGAATCCTTTATCCAGTAGGCCTGTCATTCAAAATAGAAGGAGAGATGAAGGTGTTTCCAAATAAACAAAAGTTGAGAGAATTCATGACCACCAAACCAGCCCTACATGACATCCTAAGAGGGACTCTATGAGGGAAATGTTGCAAAGAATACAAGGTGCCAGAGACATCACTATAAACATGAATTCTACAGAGAACACAATGAATGTAAATGCACACTTTTCAATAATATCATTGACTGTAAATGGATTGAATGCTCCAACCAAATGACACAGGGTAGCAGAATGGATAAAAAAACAAAATCCATCTATCTGCTGTCTATAAGAGACTCATTTTAGACCTGAAGATACCTTCAGGTTGAAAGTAAAGGGATGGAGAAATATCTATCATGCGATTGGAGCCAAAAAAAAGCTGCAGTAGCCACACTTATATCAGACAAACTGGATGTTAAAGTAAAGGCAGTAACAGGAGATGAAGAAGGACATTATATAATAATTACAGGAACTCTCCATCAGGAAGAGTTAATAATTATAAACATCTATGCGCCAAATTTAGGAGCACCCAAATACACAAAACTATTAATCACTGACAGAAACACTCTTATTGATAAGAATGTGCTAATTGTGAGGGACTTTAATACTCTACTTACATCAATGGAGAAAATCACTAAAGAAACAATGGACCTGAACGACACATTGGAACAGATGCAATTGATAGATCTATTTAGAACTATGCATCCTGAAGTTAGGAAATTAACCTTCTTTTCAAGTACACATGGCACATTCTCCAAGATAGATCACATACTAGGGTATAAAGCAGTCCTCCATACATATAAACAAACAGATCATACCATGCACACTTTCGGATCACAATGCTATGAAACTTGAAATTAACCACAGGAAAAGTCTGGAAAATCTCCAAAAATGTGGAGGTTAAAAACCACCCTACTAAAGAATGATTGGGCTAATCAGGCAATTAGAGAAGAAATTTAAAAATATTTGGAAACAAATGAAAATGAAAATATAACAATCCAAAATCTCTGGGACGCAGCAAAGGCAGTCCTAAGGGGAAGGTATAATGCAATCTAGGCCTATTTCAACAAACTAGAAAAAGCGCAAATTCAAAATCTAACAGAGCACCTAATGGAACTAGAAGGGGAGCAGCAAGAGCACCCCAAACCCAGGAGAAGAAAAGAAATCATAAAGATCAGGGCAGAAATAAACAATATTGAATCCAGAAAAACAGTCGAGCAGATCAATGAAACCAAGAGTTGGTTCTTTGAAAAAATAAAGAAAATTGATAAACCTCTAGCCAGGCTACTTAGAAAGAAAAGAGAGAGCACCCAGATAGACAAAATCATGAATGAAAAACGATCTATTAAAACCAATCCCTTAGAAATACAAGCAATCATTAGAGACTACTATGAAAAACTATATGACAACAAAATGGACAACCTAGAAGAAATGGACAAATTCCTAAATGCACATGCACTGCCAAAATTCAAACGGGAAGAGATAAAAAGCATAAACAGACCCATAACCAGCGAAGAAATAAAATCTGTTATCAAAAACCTCCCAACGAATAAGAGCCCAGGGCCAGATGGCTTCCCAGGGAAATTCAACACTTAAAGCAGAGCTAATACCCATTATTCTCAAACTATTCCAAAAAATAGAAATAGAAGAAAAACTTCCAAACTCATTCTACGAAGCCAGCATCATCTTGATACCAAAACCAGGCAGAGACCCAGCCAAAAAAGAGAACTACAGACCAATATCCTTAATGAATACAGAAGCAAAAATACTCAACAAGATTCTGGCAAATCGAATTCAACAGCATATTAAAAAAATTATCCATCATGATCAAGTGGGATTCATTCCTGGGTTACAGGGCTGGTTCAATATTCGCAAATCCATCCATGTGATCCATCACATTAACAAAAGAAAGGATAAAAACCATATGATCCTGTCAGTAGATGCAGAAAAAGCATTTGACAAAATACAGTACCCTTTCTTAATAAAAACCCTTCAGAAAGTCGGAATAGAAGGAACTTACCTAAACATTATAAAAGCAGTTTATGAAAAGCCCACAGCTAATATCATCCTCAATGGGGAAAAACTGAGAGCTTTCCCCCTGAGATCAGGAACATGACAGGGGTGTCCACTCTCACCACTGTTGTTTAATATAGTGCTGGAAGTCCTAGCATCAGCAATCAGACAACAAAAGGAAATAAAAGGCATCAGAATTGGCAAAGAAGAAGTCAGACTTTCACTTTTTGCAGATGACATGATACTCTACCTGGATAACCCAGTAGACTCCACCAGAAGCCTTCTAGAACTGATCAATGAATTCAGTAAAGTTGCAGGGTACAAAATCAATGTACAGAAATCGGTTGCATTCCTATCCACCAATAATGAAGCAGCGGAGAGAAATCAAGAAACTGATCCCATTCACAATTGCACGTAAAACCATAAAATACCTAGGAGTAAACCTAACCAAGGATGTAAAAGACCTATGTGATGAAAACTATAGAAAACTTATGAAAGAGATTGAAGAAGACACCAAGAAATGGAAAAACATTTCCTGTTCATGGATCGGAAGAATAAACATTGTGAAAATGCCATTACTACCCAAAGCAATCTACACATTCAATGCAATCCCCATGAAAATTGCACCAGCGTTCTTCTCAAAGCTAGAACAAACTATCGTCAAATTCGTACGGAACCACAAAAGACCCCAAATAGCCAAAATAATATTGAAGAAGAAAACCAAAATGGGAGGTATCACAATCCCAGACTTTAACCTCTACTACAGAGCTGTCATCATCAAGACAGGATTGTATTGGCACAAAAACAGACACATAGACCAATGGAATAGAATAGAGAACCCAGGACTGGACCTACAAATGTACGGCCAATTTATTTTTGACAAAGCAGGAAAGAGTATCCAATGGAAGAAAGACAGTCTCTTTAGCAGGTGGGGGAGTCTCTTTAGCATGCTGGGAGAACTGGACAGCAACATGCAGAAGAATGAAACTAGACCACTTTCTTATACCATACACAAAAATAAACTCAAAATGGTGGAAGGACTTGAATGTGAGACAGGAAACCATCAAAACCCTGGAGGAGAAAGTAGGAAACAACCTCCTTGACCTCAACCGCAGCAATTTCCTACTTGACACATCCCTAACAGCAAGGGAAATGAAAGCAAAAATGAACGATTGGGACCTCATCAAGATAAAAAGCTTCTGCACTGCAAAGGAAACAATCAAGGAAACTAATAGGCAACCGACAGACTGGGAAAAGATAGTTGCAAATGACATATTGGATAAAGGGCTAGTAACCAAAATCTACAAGAAACTCATCAAACTCCACATGTGAAAAACAAATATCTCAGTGAAGAAATGGGCAGAAGACATGAACAGACACTTCTCCAAAGAGGACATCCAGATGGCCTACAGGCACATGAAACGATGCTCAGCGTCACTCATCATCAGGGAAACACAAATCAAAACCACTCTGAGATACCACCTCACCCCAGTCAGAGTGGCTAAAATGAACAAAACAGGAGACTATAGATGCTGGTGAGGATGTGGAGAGACGGGCACCCTCCTACACTGTTGGTGGGAATGTAAACTGGTGCAGCCGCTCTGGAAAACAGTGTGGAGGTTCCTCAAAAAACCTCCATCAATAGAACTCCCCTACAACCCAGCAATAGCACTGCTGGGGATTTTCCCAAGGGATACAGAAGTGCTGATGCGCAGAGCCCACGTACCCCAATGTTCGTAGCAGCAATGTCAACAATAGCCAAATCATGGAAAGAGCCTAAATGTTCATCACCTGATGAGTGGATCAAGAAGATGTGGTATATATATACAATGGTGTATTACATGGCAATGAGAAAGAATGAAATCTGGCCATTTGTAGGAAAGTGGATGGACCTTGCGGGTGTCATGCTAAGCGAAATAAGTCAGGCGGAGAAGGACAGATAGCATATGTTTGCACTCACAGATCTAACAGGAGACCAGGAGAAACCTAATGGAGGACCATGGGGAGGGGAAGAGGGAAGGAGAATTGGGGAGAGAAAGGGCCACAAAACCTGAGAGACTATTGAATACTGAAAACGAACGAGGGTTGAAGGGGGAAGGGGAGGGGGAAAGAGGTGACAGGCATGGAGGGGGGACCTTGTGGGGAAGAGCACTGAGAGTTATATGGAAACCAATTTGAGAATAAATTACTTAAAAAAAATAAAAATAAAGTTAAAATCTTAATGCTCTGAAAATGCCGAGAAAATGAGAATACAAGTCACATATTGGGAGGAGATATTTGCAGACACATCTGATAAAAAAAAAAAGATCATAATCACATATCCTGACTTTTCTAGAACAATACCAGTATTTCTTGTTTGTATTACTTTCAGTAATATGAATCATTAAAGGCAAAAGTAAATGCAACAAACTAAATTTTTAGTAGGACTTTTTATATTAAATAAACAGGGGGAGTCCTTTGTTACACACGTCCCAAATTTTGATGCAAGAAAAAAACAAAACAAAACGAAACAACCCCAAAACTCATGTATACGGTGAATGTAGTCAAGGATTTCTACTTTCTCTAGGAAGAGTCTCCACTTTGTCTACGTGACTCTGGCACCCATGTCTGTCACTCACCGAACTCTAGATGGGTCTGGGGCGGGCGGGACCGCTGAGCCCCCTCCCTGCTGATCGCTGCAGGGAAGAGAGTAAACTCTCTGCACCACCACTCGGACGCCGACTCCTGACCGGGTGGCAGCTCCCTGGCTTTCCACTGCATCCAGAAGGGAGCCCTTCAGTGAAGTCTGAGATGGGAGGCACTGCTTGCTTTCCTCGTGTCCGTGGGTGCAATCTGTCCTCATGGTAGGGAGACCAGCACACATGACCTGGCCAAGACATGCAAGGGAATGATTTCAGCTTAAGTAACAGCAGCACGGTACACACCAAATCATGACATTCTAGGCAATTCTCTGATCTAACACCAAAGGAATGATGAAGATAAAAGACACGGTGTGGGTCTCTGTGTCTGCCCCGTAACTAAGCTGCTGAGGACGGGAAGGTGAAAAGAGTATAACCTGGAAATAGCAAAAAGTGTTTCCAATCAATGGAAGCACAGACTATCGTGAGTCTTTGAAAACACGTAGAAAGTCCTGCTATTACTAAATTCATGGTAATTTAGAAACTTTTTCTTTTTTGAAGTAGCAATCACAGCAGGACAAAGTAAAAAACAAAAAGAATGACCAGGGGTTAAAAAATAAATTATATTATTGGGGCACCTGGGTGGCTCAGTCGGTTAAGCATCCAACTTCAGTTCAGGTCATGATCTCATGGTTCGTGGGTTCAAGCCCCGCATTGGGCTCTGTGCTGACAGCTCAGAGCCTGGAGCCTGCTTCAGATTCTGTGTCTCCCTCTCTCTCTGACCCTCCCCCACTCCCACTCTGTCTCTGTCTCTCAAAAATAAACAAACATTAAAATAATTTTAAATACATTATATTATTAAGTGCTTTTTATATGCAGTCTACTACACTAGGTACTTTAGATGCTCATGTGGCCTCCCAACAACCTTTACAATAATATTAAATATGGTAGTAAGACGACACTTCCAGAGCACATTCCAGGCACTCTTCGCTATGTCCTGTACTTACTTCCGTAACAAACATATTTAACCTCACAGCCACCCAAGCAGGTAGATTATCGTTATGACCATTTTAAAGAGAAATGTCTGAGACACAGAAAAATTAAGCATCTCATGGATTTAATAGCCTGGAGCTGTGTACAACCATGTGGTAAAGCAGGAACGCACGTTCAGCCCTACGTTGAATTGACTGGAGAGCCCTCCTTTCCCCATAACCCCTCCCTACACTCTTGTGATCGTCAAAGGGGGAACAAGCTTGCTGACGCAGTTCCAAGCACGAGGAAAGTCCGGCCCCGTTTCTCTCATCCCCCCTCACGCTGCCGTCGGCCTCCGCACTCCGCTCGGGGCCCACCCCGCGCCGAGGGGCGCCTGAGCCTGCGCGCCCGTGGTCACAGCCGCTCGGAGCGGGGCGGGCCCCGGGGCGCCTTTCCCGCCTGCTGTGAGGGAGACTTAGGGCTTCCCTAAGTTCATCTTGATACGTGACCGTGACACAGAGCCAATAAAACTCCAAAAAAACAATGCATCATCTCAGTGTATAATCTCAAGTTTATGCTATTCTTTTTGTCCCAGGTGGTATAGATTCTTTGAAAAAGAAAAATATATGACTTTTTAAAATTTAATAACTAAAAGGCCTAAAGAAAATTCTTAGACAATTACAGAATGAGAATTAAAAAAATGAAAACTCTTTGTTTTGACAGATTAGGATAAAGATTAAAAATAGACAATGAGAGGAAATGCCGCGAAAGGCCACAACTAAGTGAACTGCGCGGCGCGCTCGCCACGTGTGAGAACAACGCGCTCTTCCGGCGCGTACACGCGCGGACTGTCCGAAGGGCACCAAAGGTAAGCATCTTCACTTATGCCTTCCAGTCCCAATACTACAACGCATAACACCTCTAAACCAACAACAGTTTACCTGGCTTTCAGGAGATGTAGCTGTTAGACACTTAAATATAAACATGTGATCCAAAGTGATACTTCTTCTTGGAAGGGGTTTGCCCCAAGAGTACACTTCATGTATCGTTTTTGAATCTTCTTTGGCAACAATTTTCTGACAAAAATAAGTATTCAGAATAACAGGGAAACTTCCATTTGGGATAATAAGTTTTTGCCTGGAAAAGAGAAAGAAATGTAACAGTCTATTTCCCATGTTGGATTCCCCTTATGTCCTTACTAAGTCAGGAACACAGAGGGCAATGACTCACCTCTGTGGAACAATAAAGCTAAGCCCCCCATTGAGTGACAGCCACAGACGAACGGATAAAGAAGATGTGGTTCATACTTACAATGGAATATAACTTCGACATAAAATTAATGAGATCTTGCCATTTGTGACATGAACAGACTTAAAGGGTTAAGTGAAATAAGTCAGCAAAGTTAGGCAAATACCATTTGATTCCATATATAAGATCTATGGAATCTAAAAGCAAAAACAAACAAACAAAAACAGAAACAGTCTCATAAATATAGAGAGCAAACTGGTGGTTGTCCCAGGGGACGGGCTTGCAGGGGAGGCAAAACGGGTGAAGGGCATTCAGTGAAAACCTCAATATGGCACGGGATACGCAGTACAGCAGGGGGAACACAGTAACACCGCAGACCTCTGTATGATGACAAGTGGTAGCCCATCATGGCGTGGTACGCACGGTGTCATGTACAGAACTGTCAAATCACTATGTTGCACACCTGAAACTAACAGGATATTGCATGTCAACTGTACTTCAATGAAACAAACAAACAAAGTGAAAGCCACCCTCACACACTAAGGAATGAATGTCAGTGGAATGAATTCTACTTTCAGTGCCAGTCCTGTGTTGGGAGAGAGGGGATGGAAGAAGACCATGTTGGTACCTGGGCTTCAGCTTCCCCAGGTCTCCTAGTCTGGGAGATGGTGGCTTTAGGATGCCTCGTGAAGAAATGAAAAGCGTGAGCAAAGACTATCAACAGGCTCAAAGAATTGCCCAGACATTAAAGAAATTTTATAAATAAAACCTTTAGATATTTTGATAGCTCTAATCTTTCAAAGAACATGACATCAAGTCCCAAGAAGCTTCCAGTTTCACTATCAAATGTAGCACAGTCACAGAAATGCCTCACATTTAAGTAGAAAAGGATTCTGGGGACATAACAGACAAAATTCTTTTGGTTCCATTCAAATATTGGATTTGAGAAGACTCTTCAACACTCATTCCTCAAAAGAGGTAGTGCTGCTAAACATCAAAGAAAATTTAGGCCTTCCACCTCTACTCCATTTAGGAGTAAACATCCTTTTCTCTAATTTATCCCATTAAGCACAACTAAAATGTCTGACATTATATATCAACTAAACAAAAAAAGATACTGAGAGGTGGAAAGAAGACATGCTAGCTAGGACCTACAGACCTTGGGACCTCAGGAACAACTTACTGGTGAGTTTCTGGGTCTTCTGCTTGCCTCCTGTGTCCCAGACTTCACACTGAAGAAGGTGGCACCCTAACACAGTGACACGTACAGATAAAAAACAGCCCCTGCAAACGCTTATTCTCCCCAGCTAACGGCCCGGTGAGTGAGACACAAAACTTTTAGAAAATGACTGCTCTATTCTAGGCAAACATCACAGCAGACCTGTGACTCACCACCACACACAGGAGAAAAGGATGAGTGGGGAGCCCTGATTTGTACCTCATCAGCCTGTAATGATGGGATGGTGTGAGAGAAGGCAGGACAGAGTGTTGGGACTTCCATCCCTGCAGGCTTCCAACGGTCTTCCCTGATCGGTCCCCCAAGCCCCAACACACACGCACACACACGCGCGCGCGCGCGCACATACACACCGGCTGGCGGTCTGGACATCCACTCCCACCTGACAGTAGTAACCAGTGCCCCTCCCTGCCCCTCTGGCGTACGGACTAGGCCTGGCAGAGTCAGGACTTTCGCGTCCACCCAGTGGGGCTGTGGCGACCCTCTATCCTCACACTTCCCTCCAGTGTTGTCAGTGGAAGCCACGTGGGAAGCAGCCCCCCTGGACCCCCCAGCAAGGGTTATGTCCGCTGAGGTCTAGCAGGCAGCGGGAACTCACATCTGCTTAGCAGGAACAAGGAGTTCCTCACCCATCAAGTAACAGTGGAGGTAAGTGGGTAGACTTTTACCTCCACTTGGCAGTAACAAGCCCCTCGCCCCCAGTTCCCTCCACTTTTCCTCTCAGAGCAATGCCAGACAAAGTCCCCTAAAACAGGTTTGAATAAGATCCATATTGTGATATCATAATACCGCAAATGTACAGGTTACCATCTAAAGTTACTTCTTATACTAAGAACCAGGAAAAATCTCAGATGAAAGAAAGGTAATACATGGCAATGCTGAAATGACACCAGTTTTAGAATTATCTGACAAAGATTCTAAAGCAGTCATCATAAACACGCTTCAATAAGCAATTATGAACATACATGAGACAAATGAAAAGATAGAAAGTCGCAGCAAAAAAATAATATATGTTTAGAATGGAAATTTTAGAACCAATGAATAAAAGAGTGAAAATAAAATTTAAATGGGTTCAATGGCAGAATGGAAGAAACAGAAAGAAATCAGTAAACTTGAAGATAAAAATAGAAATTATACAATATGGACAATAACAACAGAAAACAGACTTAAAAATGTACAGAACCCTAAGATCTCTGGGAAGGAAGAAATAAAAAATGGAAAGAAACAAGTAAGTACAATAGGCTTTTCAACTCCTATAGGGTTTTCAAAACTGTATTTATAGTTGAAGCAAAAAGTATAACATTGATATAGTTCTAAATGCATGCAAAAATATTTAAAAATGACATTAAGAACAGTTAATGAGATATAAGAAATGAGGCCTATATGCTTCAAAAAACTGGCAAAATGTTGATCCCGCAGACTGTGATAAGCTATATATATAAAATATAATGTATAGAGCAATCAATAAAATAGCTATAAGAAAGATATATGAAGGCATTATAAATAGACTAAAAGAAAATTCTAAAAATTGTTTAAGTAACCCATATAAAGCCAGGAAAAAAAGCAGAAATGAAAAAAAAGAAAGTGAACAACAGGAAGAAGATAAAAAGTAAAAAGGTAGATCTAAGTCCTAACATATCAATAATTACACTAAGTATAATTGGTATAAATAATAAGACAAAAAATAAAAAGGTAGACCTAAGTCCTAACATATCAATAATTACACTAAGTATAAACAGTCTAAATAAGCTAACTAAAAGACAAAGAATAGCAGACTGATTAAAAATTATGATCCATCTATTTGCTGTCTACAAAAAATTCTGTTCAAATATAGAGATACAGAGAAGGATGGGGAAAATACATCACATAAACATTAATAAAATATAAAAAATATAGCAGGGTATCAGATGAAGTAGGCTTCAGAGCAAAGAAAATTATGAGACCAGAGCAATATTACATAATGATAAAAAGGTCAGTCAACCAAGAAGACACAGCCATCTTAATATGCACCAAATAATGTGGATTCAAAATACATAAAATGGGGCACCTGGGTGGCTCAGTCAGTTAAGCGTGAGGCTTGGCTCAGGTCATGATCTCACAGTTTGTGGGTTCGAGCCCCGCGTCGGGCTCTGTGCTGACAGATAGCTCAGAGCCTGGAGCCTGCTTCAGATTCTGTGTCTCCCTGTCTCTCTGACCCTCCCCTGCTCACACTGTCTCTCTCTGTCTCTCAAAAATAAATTTAAAAAACCCATAAAAAACAAATAAAAAAAAACCATAAAAAAACAAAATACGTAAAACAAAATTGTTAAAACTGAAATGAAAAATGACAAATCTATAATTAGAAATTCAGACTACACAGCTCTCTCTCAACATCTGATAAAACAACTGGACAGAATGTCAGCAAAGATACCAAAAAGCACAAAAATACCATCAATCAGCAGGATCTGATAGACATTTATAGAACATTCTACCCAACAACAGCAAAAATACACATTATTTTCCAGAGCCCATAAAACATAGTCCAAGAAAGACCATATTATGGACCGCAAGACAAACCTCAGTAAATTTAAAAGAACTGAAATCACCGTACACTCTCTGATCACAATGAAGTAAACTAAAAATCAACAGAAAGAAATGAGAACTAAGAATTAAAAAATAAAATAACAAACACTAATAAACATAATACACTTCTAAGTCACCCATGGGTCAAGGAGGAAGTGCCAAGGAAAATTTTTAAAAATAATAAAACATTTAACTGAGTGAAAATGTAACTTTAATATATTAAAATTTGTGTGAAACAATGAAAGCAATACTGAGAGGAAATTTTTATAGCACTTAAAGCATACCTTGGAGAAGATGAAAAATCTCAAATCAATAAGCTATCCTCTGAACATGAAGGAAAAAAAAGACAAAATAAACCCAGAGTGGATAGAGGGAAATGAAAAATAAAGAACAGAAATAGATGAAATTAAGAATAATAATAAAGAGAAAACAATGCAACAAAGAGTTGACTTTTTGATACAATTAATGAAATTAACTAACAAAGGAAATAACAGAGAAGACAGAATCATCAAAATCAAGAATGAAACAGAGGATATCATGACAGACTATCAAGACATCACAAAGCTAGTATGCAATTACTATAAACTGTTATACATAGAGAATCGTCAACAACTTAAATGAAATGGACCAATTCCTTGAAAGCTCAAACTACCATAACTCAACCAAAATGAAACATAATTCGAACAGACCTACAAATAATAAGGAAAACAAATATGTAATTTAAAAACTCCCAGAAAGATAACTCCAGGTCCAGACAGTTTCACTTGAGAATTCAACCAAATATTCAAAGAAGAATTAACACCAATTTTACATACTCTCTTTCAGAAGGGAAGAAGAGAGAAGATGCAGACACCAAAATCAAGAATGAACCAGAGGATATCACATGGACTATGAAGACATCACAGAAGAGGAGGAAACACTGCCCAAGTCACCTTACAAAGCTAGTATTCCCCTAATAAGAAAACCAGAAAAAGACAGTACAGACGAAAGAGATGGGGATGAGGAAGAAGAGCAGGGGGAGGAGGGGGAGGAGAGCAGGAGGAGGAAAAAGAAGAACCGCAGACCAACGAACCTCAGGAATGCAGATGAAATATCCCTAATGAAATACTTGTAAGTAGAATTCAGAAGTAAATATAACGACTACACAACATGACAAAGGAGTTAATTCCAGAGATTCAAGTCTCATTTGATATTTGAAAATCACCTTGACCACATTAAAATGAAAAAAAGTCATATAATTCATAGTAGATGCAGAAAAACCATTGTACAACATTCAACACTCATTTATAATAAAAAAGTCAGAAAACAAGAAATAGAGCCCTCCCTCAGCTAGCGTTACAGTTACCAGTGAGGGAATGGATGCTTTTCATCTAAGAAGGGAAAAAGGCAAGGATGTTCGTTCCAAGTACTTTTTCTTTTCTTTTTTTGTTGTTAAAAAGGGGCCTATGTTCTTTCTTCACATATAGGCCACTGAATACTTTTCACAGCATTTTCCACAAAGAATAGGGGAAATGGAAAGAAAAGAGGTTGTGACAATATTCACATTTTCCAAATTGAGGGAAGGAGATTCCTAAGGACATATCAGGTCATCAGTGTGACCCAAAGGTAGAGAAGGAGCAATATTTATACTCCGCTGACCTTGCTGGGCCGGGTGAATGTTGCAGCTCCTCTTATGCCCATAGAGTTCATGTGCCCTCAGGCCCCAGATGGCCAAGGCCTCGGGAGTCCAGGACCCACTACCTCTGTCCCCTTGCTGCTCACTCAGTCCATCCTCCTCCACCTGCTGACCTAGGCCCTGGGACACCGGCAGGGCCCAGGAGAGATGATGGCATGGCGGGCGGTAATGGGTGCAGTTTGGCTACACGGCCACAACTACTACCACAACCTGGCAACTCCCCCTAGCATAGGAATTCTGAGCCAGCCTGTGACCGGCGCTCCTGCAGAGTAGTAGAGCGTGTCAGAGGAGGGGTCCGTGTGAGGGAACCTGAGAGCCCAGACACTGGAGGGCAGGTTTGCATGCAGCCCACACCAGGGGGTCCTCACCGCCCCCCCATGGCGCTCCCCTGGAGGCAGCCTTCGGGGAGACCAGCGGGCCTTCCTCCGCAGCAGGGCACTGGCTGTTCTTCAGCACAGGGCTGTAAGGGCTTGCCAGAGCAACTGGGCAAGAAGGGGGGGTGGGGGGGTGACATACTGATCAAAAAGGAAGAAATAAATCACTCCCTATTTGCAAATGGCATGACTGTTTGTGTAGAAAATGACAAGAGAGCAATCTACAGAAAAACTCCTAGAATGAGTGTGTTCAGTAAGATTACAGCATATAAAAATGTATTTCTATATACTATCAGTGAGCATGTGGACACCAAAACTGAAAATATAATTCATTTATAAGTGCAAATAATAACAGAAACCCTTTCATGTAAATCTAATAAACATATATGTTACTTGTATGAGGCTATAGAACACTGACAGAATAAGTCAAGGATCTTATGAACAGGGAGACATACCATATTTATTGGACTGAAAACCTCAACACCCGAAAGATGCCACTTCTCCCCAAATGGATACGCAGGTTTAAAGAATTCCCATTGAAATCTCACCAAGATTTTTTGCAGATATACACTAGTTTATTTTCAAATTTATACAGGACATTAGCAAGGTGGCAGAATACAAGATCACTACACATATTCCCCCATAAGAGCAATAACTTGTAGCCATCCATGGACAAAAATGCCTTTAGGATCCAGGTAGGGGACTGTGAGAGCCTAATAATGAGGAAGGCCACTGGGAGAAGGCAGGCCGAGGCCACAGTAGCTACAGACCTAAAAAGACAGTCCTGACGCCCTTGCTCTGGGCTGCAAGCCCCGTTTGGCCTCGGGCCTGCCACCAACGCCGTCCGCCAGAGGCACAGGAGCCACACTGCCCCCTGCCTCAGGTCACAAGCCTGCTAACCTCAGTCCCAGGTGTGGGCCCAGAGCCAGTCAGGTTTACAAACCGTGCATCTCATAAGGGATTAATATCCAAAATATGTAAGAAACTAATACAACTCAACAGCAAACCAAAAACCTGATTAGAAAAATGGGCAAAAGATCTGAGTAGATGTTTTTCCAAAGACATACAAATGGCCAACAGGTGTATTAAAAGGTGTTTAACATCACTAATCATTAGGGATGTGCCGATCTAAACCACAATGAGGGGCATCTGGGGGGCTCAGTCGGTTAACCGTCCGACTTCGGCTCACCGTCCGACTTCGGCTCAGGTCATGATCTCACCATTTCCGAGTTCGAGTCCCATGTCAGGCTCTGTGCTGACAGCTCAGAGCCTGGAGCCTGCTTCAGATTCTGCGTCTCCCTCTCTGTCTCTGCTCCTCCCCCACTTGTGTTCTGTCTCTCTCAAGAAAATGAATAAACCTTAAAAAATTTTTTTTAATAAATCACAATGAGACTTCACCTCACACCTGATAAGATTGCTGTGTTCAAAAAGACACGATATATTAAGTGCTGTTGAGGGTATGCTGAAAGGAAATCTCCCTACACTTTTGGGGGGAATGCAAATTGGTTCACTCATTATACAAAACAGTGTGGAAGTTCACCAAAAACTTTATAATAGAACTATCATATGAATCAGCAATTTCACTTCTGGCTATATATCCAAAAGAAATGATATCAGGGTCTCAAAGAGATAACTGAACTTCCATGTTCATTGCAGCCTTGATCACTTAACACATAAATGGATAAAGAAAGCGTGGTGTACACGTAATACACGTACGTACACACACACACACACACACACACACACACACACTGGAATAATAGGCATTAAAGAGGAAATCCTGCCATTTGTGAAAACATGAATATAGACAAACATGGAAGACATTATGCTAAGTGAAATAAACCAGACACAGAAAGTTAAATACTTTATAACCTTGACTATATGTGGAATCTAAATATTGAACTGCTAGAGGCAGAGAGTAGACTTGTGGTTGTCAGGAGCTATGGGATGCAGAAAGGGGGAGTTATTAATCAAAGGATACAAACTTTCAGTTATTAGAGGAATAAGTTCTAGAGATCTATTATATGTAGACTATAATTAATAATATATAGTTGAACTTCGCTACAAAGTAGATCTTAAATGTTTTCACCACACACACACAAAAGGCAACTGAGTGTGGTGAAAGACGTTTGATTATGGCAGTTATTTAACAATGTATATATCAAATCACCATGTATACACCGCAAATATATATAATTCTTATTGCTCATACATCTTAACAAAGTTGGAAAAAAACCAAAATTTACGTAGAAAGGCAAAGGACTAGAATATCCAAAGCAATCTTCTGAAAAAGAATAGAGTGGGAGGAATTACTCTATCTACTTTCAAGACTTACTATACAGTCACAATAATCAATGCTCTATGATGTTGGTGGCGGAATAGACATGGATCAATAAAACATTACAGAGAACCTATAAGTATACTCCACAGATATGCCAAACTGGTTTTTCACAAAAGTGCCAAAGCAATACAATAAAAGAAGTAAACTCTGGGTATTCACAGTCAAAAAAGTATGAGCTTCAAATTAAATGTCAAACTTTTTATGTAAAATTTAACTCCGAGTGGATCATGAACACAAATATCAACTATAAAGCCGTAACACTTTTGGAAAATCACAGGAGAAAATCTTCAATATGGAGGCTAGGCAAAGTGTACTTAGACTTGAGATTAAAAAATTTTTACCCATAAGAAAATGACAAAACCGAACTTAATCAATACTAAATGTTTTTGCTTTGAGCAAGAGTTTGTTAAGAGGACAAAGAGAGGAGCTACAAAGGTAAAATGATTGCAAATCACATATCGAAAAAAGGACTATGACCTAGAATATATAAAGAAATCTGAAAATTTCACGGTGAGAAGAGTCAAAGAAGACATGGACAACTGTCAGTAACAGACAAATCACTGAAGAGATATAACAACGGCAAATTAACACATCAAAAGATGTTAAATGTCATTAGCTATTAAGAAAACATACATTAGGTTTCTCCTGTTCTCCTGTTAGACCTATGAGTGCAAACATATGGTTTCTGTCCTTCTCTGCCTGGCTTACTTCGCTTAGCATGACACCCTCGAGGTCCATCCACTTTGCTACAAATGGCCAGATTTCATTCTTCCTCATTGCCATGTAGTCCTCCATTGTGTATATACACCACATCTTCTTGATCCATTCATCAGGTGATGGACATTTAGGCTTTTTCCATGATTTGGCTATTGTTGACAGTGCTGCTATGAACATTGGGGTACATGTGCTCTTATGCATCAGCACTTCTGTATCCCTTGGGTAAATCACCAGCAGTGCTATTATGGGCCATAGGGGAGTTCTATCGATAGTTTTTTGAGGAAACTCCACACTGTTTTCCAGAGCGGCTGCACCAGTTTACATTCCCACCAAGAGTGTAGGAGGCTGCCCGTCTCTCTACATCCTCGCCAGCATCTATAGTCTCCTGTTTTGTTCATTTTAGCCACTCTGACTGGCGTGAGGTGGTATCTCAGTGTGGTTTTGACTTGTGTTTCCCTGATGATGAGTGATTTCGAGCATCGTTTCATGTGCCTGTAGGCCATCTGGATGTCCTCTCTGGAGAAGTGTCTGTTCATGTCTTCTGCCCATTTCTTCACTGGGTTATTTGTTTTGTGGGTGTGAAGTTTGGTGAGTTCCTTGTATATTTTCGATATTAGCCCTTTATCTGATATGTCATTTGCAACTATCCAGGGGGAGGGGAAAAGGGAAACAGAGTTGGGGAGAGAGGGGGATGCAAAACTTGAGAGGCTGTTGAATGCTGAAAGTGAACTGAAGGTTGAAGGGAAAGGGGGAGGGGGGAAGAGAGGTGGAGGAGGACACTTATGGGGAAGATCACTGGGTGTTGTACGGAAACCAATTTGACAATAAAATATTATGAAAAAAACAATAAAAAATAATATTAAAAAAAAAGAAAATATACATTAAAACCAGAGTTATATAGTACCTCTATACTCAAAACAGAACACAGTGACACCCTCCACAGCAGGGGAGAATACAGAGAAACCGGATTGCTCAAACACGGCTGGTGGGAATGTAGAGCTGTAGAGCCATTCAGAAAAAGGTTGGCAATTTTTAAAAACCCTAAACATGCAATTACCACACAACGCATTGCACTCTTGGGCATTTACTGCAGAGAGATGCAAACTCATATTTATATAAAAACCTATGCAGGAATGTTTACAGCAGCTGTATTGCTCTTAGCCCCTGACCGGACACCGGAATGCGATCACTGGGTACGAATGGTGAAGCAAACAGGTAGATCCACACCACGGCACTACTCAGCAACAGTGATACACGTGACAATATGGATAACTCTCCAAGGAATGACGCTGAGTGAAAATCCCTAAAGCAATACAGAACACATTAGTGTTGCTAGCGCTAAGGGTCTAGTATATTTCCATAAATTCTTCTATCCAAATACAAATTTGCAATAGTGAGGTTTTAAGACTAAGGGCTATAGGTATGGTAACTCAGAAGAAAAAATTATGAGAGATGGAGAGACAGAGACAGAGCCAGACACATACACGCAAAAAGAGAGAGAAGGAAGGGAGGAACAGAGACAGCGACAGTAAGAAGAGGCCACAAGAAAACAGGGTGGGGGGGGCACAGTGTCTGGCGCTGTCGGGTACAAAGGCCAATACGCTTCACACAGCCAGACGGGTGAAAAGAGGCCGCAAACTTCCAGCTTCGGCTTTCAAGTTATTTAAAAAAAAAAACGATCAAGTAATTTTATTTTCATAACTAAGTTAAGAAGAAGAAAGTGCTAGATGAAGTTTTCTATTTAGAACCTTCCAGCTTACGGGCAAACATTCCCGATGTTAGGGGCACCTGAGTGGCTCAGCCGGTTGAGTGCCCAACTCTGGGCTTCAGCTCAGGTCATGACCCCAGGGTCATGGCGTCAAGCCCCGCGTAGGGCTCTGTGCTGAGTGTGGGGCCTGCTCAAGATTCTTTCCCCCTCCGCCCCTCTCC
This sequence comes from Helogale parvula, assembly GCA_004023845.1. Lineage (NCBI taxonomy): Eukaryota > Metazoa > Chordata > Mammalia > Carnivora > Herpestidae > Helogale > Helogale parvula. The sequence continues at coordinate 28,947 of PJEM01005063.1, forward strand.
CCAGCTCATGCGCACTCTCTCTAAAAAACAAAACGTTACCAATATTAGAACTCTGTTCTGCTCAATTCAGTCTTGTTTAAGGCTGTTAAGGTTAAACTGAATTAAAAACAGCAAACCACTCCAACTAAGTGAAAGTTTACTGAGCCTTTCTTCTCTGGTACCAATAATCACTACAATTTTCAAAGCTATTTTAAGGAGTTCAACCTTCTAATTATTCTAGTTAGCCCAAATCCAAAAAAGGGTATCTTTATTAATATAATCACTCTTTCAAAAGAAGATTAATTCACCTATTTCAATAGCTTTAGATGTTCTTTATCTTCTGGGTAAGACCACCACATGGCTAATTATGAGTAATTTATTTACAAGGTGGCATAACACATATGCAAACCCCAAAGGGGCCCATTTTTCTGATCTCTTGTTGACAAAGTGAATAAACTTATGCAAGATGCAGGACTATTGCATTAAATGAATAAAAACCATTAATATATTTGGCCCACCCTCAATGCACCTACATTAGATAACTGTATGAGTACACTCATGATCTCAAGCATTCCATTCTTACCGTTTTTGCTTACTTTACTCCATTTCCTTCTTATTTATGGGCAAACTTAAAGGGCCTCTTCAAGGTTTAAAATTCCGTGTTAATCACCTTTATAAAGCTGGTAATTTTACTATTAGTTTAACACTCTATATTTTAATATTTGCCTCTTAGGAACATAGGCATCTTTAATGCTAATAACTCCTTTATCCTAATTTTCTTTAATATTCAATATTCAGTTCTACATGAAAATATTCGAAACGTATTCCTTTTTTTCTTTAGGTTTATTTTTTCTGAGAGAGACAGAGAGTGCACATGTGCATGCAAGTGCACGGGGGAGGAACAGAAAGAGAAAGGCAGAGAGGGAGAGAATCCCAAGCAGGCTCCATGCTGTCAGCACAGAACCCACCATAGGGCTCAATCCCAAGAACTGTGAGATCATGACCTGAGCCAAAATCAAGAGCCAGATGCTTTATCGATTATGCTACCTAGGTGTCCCTCAAAACATATTCTTGATAAAAAAAATTAGCCTTAAATTCTGTGATTCATAGCAGTCTGACAGGAAGGTTAACTTGGTAGGAATCCTTTTTAGCGATAAAAAATAGAACTCTCAGTTTCAAATGAGGAAAAAACAATGTTAGCTGATATGCAATGAACAAAAATAAACATTAAATTGATGCAGTTGGAAAGAAATGATGTTGTTCCTAATTGTGTGTCATTTTGCAATATCACAGCATTTGTTTACTCACTTGAGTGACTTGGTGGCTGACCCAGCATTGTTGGCTGACCCAAAGTCAGACCTTCAAGACTCAGAGATTATGGAGACAATAATATGCAGGGTCATCCTAAACACACACATTTTTAAAAGTTTCAAAAACTTTTTAAAATCATTAAAAAAGATTTACCTGGTAACTACTACTCTGGATCTCTTTTATAATAAAATGAATCACTATAGATGTACCAAAAAACCCCAAAATTAACTCACATTTTGAAATGTGTCTGAGTAATTTTATATTTTCAAAAATAGCCCTTACATATGTATTTCAAATGTTGTTAGCTTTGCTTAAGAGAAGGAGAACATGGGGCGCCTGGGTGGCTCAGTCAGTTAAGCCTCCGACTTCGGCTCAGGTCAGATCTCACATTAATCCTCACTTAATAAATCGCATACAGAACAAACGACACCAGTGAATATTCTCATGACACTGAACTCAGGCTGATTTTTATGTTTAAGGAATTTGAAGAATATGCATTTACGTTCCGATAAGCTCTCAGAGCATTCGTAAAGTAGTGGCAGGATGGGCTAAAATATGAGAGTTACACGCACAGATGAACGACACAAAAACTAGTAAGTAACAGTCTTCAGTGGAGCCCACGTACTAAGGTTTCTGGTGGAGATCTCTCTTTTCTGTAATAGAGAATACTGTGTGTTTAATAAAAGTGACAATTTGTCAAAATGGTTTCTGAAAATATAAATGACTACTCAAGTAAACAAGAAACAATACTTTAAAAAAAAAATGTCATTGAGACCAGAGAAGGAAAATCAAATGAAATATCTTTCCATTTTCTATAATTTCAAAGGTTGACAGTTCTATCACTATCAACACTGACAAAGTGTGAAATACCCTGTAAACAGCTTTTCAAGAAGTCCGAGGTTTGTGCGTAACGTTTCTGTTTATTTTCCCACTAGCCTCCAGCAACACTGTGCTGCGTACTGAACGTATCGGTAAGGGATGATGGTGGTGGACACATAGCCCCTAGAAAAGCAAACGGTCTCTTCCAAACCATAAAAAAGACCCGTCTGCTTGCTGACTCTGTGGGAGGAATTCATGCAAATCTGCGGTGGAGCAAAGTGGATTAATGGGATTTACGCACTGACCCAAAGAAAACAAAGACAAACAGAATTTCCTTTTATTTTCTTCCTTCTTTCCCTCCTTCTTCGAATGGTTAGCTAGCCGAACGAGGCTGGACTAGGAACTAGTTGCCAGAACACAATCTAGGTTTAATTTTTGTTTTCACTGAAGACATGCCTGGGATAAAGCAATCAATATTGTTTACGGTTTAGTTTCAGCTCTAAGCCTCACCCAGCCCAGGCCCAAACCTGACTAGTGTACAGACACTCTTCCACCGCCTCTAGGCGAGGCTGGGCCAGGACGTGCGGAGCTACGAGGGCCTAAGGTCCACGCGGGGCCGCACGCCAGGAAACCGTCGTGCAGTCAGACACTGTGGGCTGCCAGGGAAGGAGCGTGGGCTTCTGCGGGAGGCGGGGGACAGACGTCTCCGTTTTAATTAAGTCCCTTCTCAAGTGTTGTCTCTGTGAGAAGTCTTGATGGGCCGGTTCAACAATAACAAAACAAAAACAATGTTTTTGAATGACTGTCAGTCCTCCTTCCAGCCTCCTTGGGAAAGCTGTTCTTTCAGTGTGCCCAGAGTGCTTTTCAGCTTTGTGTGTCTATCTCTACAACGAAGCCCTCAACTACTAGGTCAGCTGTTTCATTTTTATCTTTGTTTTTTAGTGCCAAACAGTACCTAACATCTGCAAGGAACCCAACAGATGTTTCCTAAACGAATGAAAAAGATTTTTATTCCTGTTTATCAGATGTAAATATAAAGAAATAAATGTGCCTTTTACATAGCTAATCGGATCTAATATAACTGAGTCCCATGAGCTTTAAAGTGGGATTCTGGGAATTGCACAAGATGAAAATAACTGCTTAGAAAACTGACAGCTCGAAGGGGGAGGATCAGGCGCACAGAAGCCCACTGCGTGCCACACAGCGCTCTGAGAGGCCGGAGGGAAGATGCAGGTTTTGAATCTAAGACGTCTGAGGTTTCCATCCTGGCGCTGACCTTACTCGCTGCGTGACTGCGGACAAATCCAATCTACGACTCGGTTTCTGTAAAATGGGCGCACAGCAGGAGCTGGAGGCATTGCCCGGATTCCGTGTGAGAATGAAGTGAGCGAACTCGGCGCCAGGAAAGGCCGGGGGGTGAGGCCGTCGGCGCTACTGCTGCTTCTGGGACAGAGTCTGACCTTCAGTCACTTCACATCAGTCACGGTCTTAGTGCGGCAAACACTAGGGTTATTTCGTGTTATTTCCAAGGCCTGTTTGGTTTCTCTTCCTCAAGATTAACTAGAATTACAGGTCACTATCAGTAAATATTACTTTTCCGTTACCCGCTCATATGCGTGTTTGCATAATGCCTTCTCTGCCATCATACTCACTGCTTAGGTTCCGCAGGGCCTTACCGCGCCGGCCTACACGTCACCTAGGCGTCTGTCCTCCCCGTGTTCAGGGCACAGGGCAAACACGACTACCCCCATCCTCAGAGGAGGCTATTTAACAATCATTTCTACACCACTGTTCCACTCCGGGGCTGACATACAAAGAAACTACCTTTAAAGCTAGTCTATTGTTTTTCCAAGATAAGAGGCTACCTCCCTGGAACAAGAGTGGGACTCACCACATCCACGACGGCAAGAAAGGCCCCGCCGTGATTCCTGGAGGAGTCGAGGCATGAGAACAAGGTGTGACGTGCGCTGACAGGAACTGGTTAGCTAGCCCACAGGATGGGATCAGGCTAACAAGAAAGCATGAAATGGAGCCCCTGGGTGGCTCAATGGGTTGAGCTTCTGATTCCTGGTTCCACCTCAGGTCATGATCTCCCAGTTCATGAGTTCGACCCCCACTTCTGGCGCTGTGCTGACAACAAGGGGCCTGTCTGGGATCCTGTCTCCCTCTCTCTCTGCCCCTCCCCTACTCATGTTCTTTCTTTTGCTCTCTCAAAAATTAATAAACAAACCTAAAAAAAAAGAGACCATGGAATTTAGTAGGACTACAGGAGGCCATACTTCTTGTTCGCAGCCATGCAGTGCTGGGTGGCGTGACAAGCGGCAGGGGAAGGACTTTAAGGTTAAGCGCACGAAGGTGGTGACAGAACCTTCAGACCCACTTTCCACACCTGTGCCCCTAAAGCTGCTGGCCCTTGTAGCTAATCAAGTTTAAAGAAAATAAAATAAATTTTAAAAGGCAATTTCTAAATTGCCTGAGCCATATTTCTGCCGTTTTCAGTGTGACTAGTGATGAACACACCGGACGGCATCGATCCAGAACACCCCCCCGAAGCAGGCTCCGTGGGGCTCTCTGAGAGTTCTGACTTTCAGATAAACAATAAACCACAGCCTGCTGTTAGTAAATGCTTTTTGATCAATTGGCTGATTAACTGGACTAGAAGGGGGCTACTATTCTTCAGTGACTTCTAGGGCTCATTCAGAAGCTTAGCCGTCACCCATGTCCCCTACTACAGACACCTGCACCAGCACGTGGTCACTAAGGCTAAGTTCGTGACAAGACAATGTTCATGAGCTGGATTATGAGTCTTTTAAAAGAGCAAAATACCCTGGCTACTTTCTCAGTCATTTAAAGAGTAAATGGCTACTCTTTGTCTCCACCAAAATTCAGATTTACTTTAAGAAAAATTTAAGAACCAAGTCCTAGGAAATCTCTCTAAACTGAAGAATTAAGCCAAGTTCAGGAATAAGAGTTTTTAGGCTTATACTTTCTTTATTTTCCAGCTTTTAATTATCTCCTATGCTCAAGTTCCTTTCTTCTACCCAAATCCCTTCCTACCCAAATCAGACTAAGAAACTGATTAAAAAAAAAAAAAACCACAAATGACATTTATAATTGTATATGCTGTTTTTAAATTCCCAGAATACACTTTGTCCAAGTCTCCTTTTATCCCCAAAAAACCCAACACTGAGGAGCAGTTTATTTCTGTTTGAAAGTGAATAGTACAGTAAATAACATTAAAGATGAATTCACACAAGGGTGGTGTGAAGTATGAGAATAACCTTCCTTTGCAAACCAGGAGTCTGACTCTCTTGACAAGCCCATCCATCTCGGATCGTTTCCTCTTTGAGGCACAGGGGCCCTGGGAATGGCAATTTAAAAAAAGAACCACCATCTTTCTAGCAGTGGTTATAAATTTTATGTTCCAGGCACAAATCCCACACTTTTGTTGGTAATGAAAATCCTGCCAGAACTTGACAGAAAATACAAAGAACAAAGCGAAGGAAAAGCCTGGTGTGAAGCCCACTGGCCAGGCCTTAAACTCTAGCTCTGCCACTTCGGGCCTATTTTGTCTTAGTCCAATTACTTCAGTTTCTTGACTTTTTCATATCTAAAATGGGGACCCTACATACCTAATGGTGTTACTGTGAGATCAGGTACAGATATTCATAGATGCAAGCCACACATGCAGGTACTGACGTACAATGCCTGGCACACACTGGCTACTCTAGAACAGTAGCTAGAATTACCAGATACTGGCTATTTCTTTCTTTTTTTTTTTAATTTTTTTATGTCTTTTATTTATTTTTGAGAGACAGAGACAATGCGAGCAGGGGAAGGTCAGAGAGAGAGGGAGACATGGAATCTGAAGCAGGCTCCAGGCTCTGAGCTGTCGGCACAGAGCCCAATGCGGGGCTTGAACCTACAAACCATGAGATCATGACCTGAGCTGAAGCCGGACGCTTAACCGACTGAGCCACCCAGGTGCCCCGATACTGGCTATTTCTAAAAGCTCTAGAGGCTAACCTAAGTTTTCCATGCAAGACAAGATGTCTTAGAGAAATTAAGTTTTCTCTTGGTTATTGTAACATATCCATTTCTATACACAACTGGGTAATTAAAGGTCTTAGAAATGTTCATACAGTTTTACTCAACAAAGTCACTATAAAGAAACTAGAAGTCACTATAAACTCACTATAAAGAAACATGTATAAAATATTAATCCTACTCATTTACCATAGAAGAGATATAACAAAAAACATACATTTCTAACAAAAAGCAGAAAAAATGAATCATGAAGCAGCAATACATATGATAACATTAAAATTCCTATTTCAAGGGGTGCCTTTGGGTGGCTCAGTCAGTTGAGCTTCTGACTCCTGACTTTAGCTCAGGTCATGATCTGTCTCACAGTTCATGGGTTCGAGCCCCATGTTGGGCTCCACACTGACAGCAAGGAGCCTACCTGGGATCCTCTCTCTCTCTGCCCCTCCCCTACTCATGTTCTCCTGCTTTCTCTCCCCCAAAATAAACAAACAAACTTAAAAATAAATTTAAAAAATACATTTAATGAGATTGTGGGCGGTGTTCTTGTTATACTGTTGAATTAGAAAAACAGACTGAAGCCTATAAGAACTATATAATCCCAAGATGGTAGGGCTATATATCATTAATATAATATTCTTAAAAACACAAAGTGTTAGAATCATCGGCACCAAAAAATTAACCAATTTATTCCTAGATGAAAGGATTATTTATAAGTAACTTTTTATTTTCTTCTCTGTATTATTGTCTTTTTTCTTCCCATAATAAAAAACGTATTCTTAAATACATACAACTAAACACCTAATTATTCTGTAATAATAAACTGTCTCAATTACTTGGGTCAATTAAGTAATAATCATTTCCTATTTGAGTAACACTCATATATGACCAAACTGACCTATTTATGATTTAATATTTGTTTCAGGTTTTCTTTTCCTGAGCATCACAATCCTACCTATCCATCGATTGATAGATCCATCTCTAATTTTAGATTTGTGTATGATGGTACCATCTCTCTACAGAGTTGGGTTCGTAACTCTAATACTCAACAGGCTGATTATCACCTTCCAGCTACCTTGCTGCACGTTTTAATATGCTTTGACGTTCCACTAGGTCAACGTCGCCCGATGCTGTGGTTGGGCTCCCTACAAGGTAGGCTTCCTGGGTAACGGGTTACACCTATTCTATTCAGTAATGTTTTCTGAAAAGCAGAAGTAAGAATCTTTACAACAGATATATGCATTAGTAAGTGAGTGCATAGCACAGTCTGGAAAGAAAACCGTGCACCTCAGTCTAGTTATAGCCGGTCTCTATCTTTAAGGAGCAATCTGACACTGAGGTGTGAGGCATCTTCTGAACATAAACCTGAATGCATCTGCACGATCCTCAGCACTGCTTCTCCCAGGCCAGTCTTACGTCTTTATCTTGCAGTCTTTATCTCTCAGTGTGACTCCAGAACAGACATTTTCAAACCTTAACATGAATCACGAACCATAAACTTGTTAAAACAAATTGTTGCACCCCACCTCCAAAGTTTCTGACTCAGCTGATCTAGGGCGGGGCCTCTCGACTGGCATTTTTAACAAGTTCCAAAGCAGTGCTGACGCTGTTGGTACCGCACCACACTTCAAGGACACTGCTGTAGAGAAACACGCACGACCATCTACACGAGTGTCTAGGATACACGTTGAGCTAACCCTGACAAGACCCCCGCTCAGCTCTCAGGACTTGACGTGAGTGACAGGGAGCACTTCTGAGGAGGCTCCCGGGTTTGGCCCGAGCTGGCAGGAAGGTAGTACTCCCTCCTCGGGCTCCATCACGTCTGGCTGGGCTTTGCAGTCATTACAGCTGGTGTTTTACTGCTTTCCCTTGCTGACATAAAGAGCATGGCTTTCTCGTCCCCTAATTAACAATAAAGATCTTACTCTATGTTCCAGAAGAAAGAGATAAAAATTATAGGGTAAGTTCTGGACCCCCAGCTCAATCACTGCAGAAAAAACTGCAATCTGATAAACACTTTTATTCACTTGACTGAGCAAAGACCTTGGATTTGTAAAAAACATTATTCTAGAAAATTTTCAAAATAGTATCTTTTCAATAAAAAACCATTTACAAATACAATTTAATGTTATTTAAAAAAAACGATGCTTTATTTATTTATTAAAAAGGTTTTTTTTACATTTATTTATTTTTGAGAGATAGAGAGAGAGACAGTGTGAACAGGGGAGGGGCAGAGATAGAAAGAGACACAGAATCTGAAGCAGGCTCCAGGCTCTGAGCTGTCAGCACAGACCTGATGTGGGGCTCGAACCCACGAACCATGAGATCATGACCTGAGCCCAAGTGGGACGCTCAACCGACTGAGCCACTCAGGCGCCCGCCCCAATAATCCCTTTTTTAAAAACTGAAATTGAGAAATCTTTGGTGTATCAGACATAGGTACATTTCTAAACCCACAGGTAACAAAGCCTACTTCAACTCTAGGTTGTCAATAACCACAAACCTCAACTGTGGGAACCATCTTCAAAGAACACGGAAACTTAAGACAAAAAGAAGTGCCTACACCCAAGTGAAGGACCAGAACTGGTGACTGAGTTTTTACTTACACTAATTTTTACAAGAGCTCTGGGAAGAAGAAATTGGCTCAGAGTAGGCTGAAGATTTATTTATTTCACATCAGTAAAAACGACCAGGCAGTTGTTTGTTTTGTACTCCAGTTTTTAAATTCTAATTGAGATAAAAAGTTGATTAAAAAACGACTTTATCAGGGCGCCTGGGTGGCTCAGTGGTGAGGCGTCCGAGTTCGGCTCAGGTCATGATCTCATAGTTTGTGGGTTGGAGCCCCGTATCGGGCTCTGTGCTGACAGCTCAGACAGAGCCCGGAGCTGCTTCGGATTCTGCGTCCCACCTCTCTTTGCCCCTCCCCCGCTTGTGAGTGCTCCCTCCCTCCCCACCCCCTCTTATTCCCTCTCAAAAATAAAAATTTAAGATATTTTTAAAAACCTACTTTATCAATAAACATCACAGTAACTATTCACATGAATAATTTAATCTGCAAAGAGATCACTAAAAATCAACAAAGGCAATGAGGTAACAACATACTTCAAAAGGTGTTAAAAAGAAATTCTAGAACTGGTCACTGTATATAATGTAGGTCAGCTCAACAGGAGACATGGTCATATGCCAAAAAGGTTTTAATGGTTCAGTCTTTGGTTTCACGAGGAGAAATACTATAGGATTTGAATAGTGTACTGAGACTAGAAAGGGATAAAAGCAAATGAGAAGGACTGAAATTTGCTTTCCTAAAATCCACAAAATGTCCCAAATTGAAATTTCAGTTGAAAATGTGTGAAATTCAGACAAAAGGTTTCACACTAAATGGCAATTAGAAGGGATTTGGGAAGGCACTGATCACAAAAGAGCTGAGGCCAACGCTACTAAAATAAAAGAATCCGTAAAATAAGACAAGAAATATTGTCCTCAAAAATCATGAAGCCTAGGTTTAATTATTACCACAAACAGGCAAATACTAAGCTTAGTCTAGCTTCAAACAGAACAAACCTCAGCTAAACTAGTTAAATGCACAAACTCTGGTGAAAGGGCATTGCTTTAGATTGTAAAAGGAATAAGAATTCTGGGATCAAAACTGTATATTACAGGGGAAATGTAAGTTCTCTCAAATGGCACAGCTTATTTACACAAACACAGAAATGAGGGCAGATAAGGACGGTAGAAACCTCACCATGACACACAGCAAACAGAGCACAGCGAAACCACAGCAAGGTGTGGCGTATGCTAAAAGCAAAATAACACCCCAAGGTGAGCTTCAGTCACCTGTAAGAGAGACACTACCCTGACCAGAATCAGAAACACAACAATTTCTGACCCCGGGAAAGTGAGACTGTGTCCCTGAAAAGGAAAACCTTCTCTGAGACCCTACAACTATCCAAAGGCTGTTAAGTCCTGGTCAGGACTGATCAGGAAGGGAGAAACTTCCCAAGCCTAGTTTCTTCTGACTCGCTTCTGTTACCTTCTAGCAGAGCTGGCCCCTCTGACAACATGTCCTTCTGAGAGCTGCCTGGCTCTGGCCCCTGATGTCATGTGGCCCCCACAGACGCGGGTGTAGAACAGGGGCACGTTTGGGCAGACACCACCCTCACGGCAGACTCAACACACTGTGACCTCCCAGGTTGCCCTGGAGGATTCCGAAGCGTGCCCTGTCTGGAGATTTCTCTGTGACTACACAGAGTACGCCATCACACTGTCAACTCGCCATCACTGAAGGGTAGTCATATCAGCGTGAAACATAAACTTGCAGTTACAGTCACCAGCCTCTGCGCCCAGCCACACTCCCCTGTCTCCTCGGGTGTGAGACTATCCAGAACCTCGCTGAGCCCCCCAGGGCACATTCAGCACAAGGAGCAGCTGGACTGATGGCTCTCCGAAGCTCATCATGTAGAAGAAGCTTCACCTCATAATCTAGAGATCTTATTTTAAGTAGAGCTTCAGGGGCATCTGGGTGGTTAAGTGTCCGGCTTCAGCTCAGGTCATGATCTCACAGTGAGTTCGAGCCCCGCATCGGGCTCTGTGCTGACAGCCCAGAGCCTGGAGCCTGCTTCAGATTCTGTGTCTCCCTCTCTCTCTGACCCTCCCCTGCTTGTGCTGTCTCTCTCTTTCTCTCAAAAATAAAAGCATAAATAAATAACTGTTATAAATAAAAAAAGAACTTCAAGTCATTTTGTATTATAGGCTAATCTGTACTAAACTTTTACCTAAATAATTATTGTGAATGGCTTTCTGCTTAGCAAATACAAAATGCTCTTGTTGGCTAATCAAGAGACAAAGCACATAAAACTTGTTTTCATCAATTGTGGAGTCATTTTTTCTGTTCATAGGGTATCAATCATTTAATGCTCCTCTCTTTCTGGATGCCACTGAGTGGGTCTCCTCGAGGGCAGGCGACGGCAAAGCCCTAGCTCCACCGCGGAGAGGGTCAGTGTGCGTTGAGAGTATGAGAGAAAGAAACAGAGCCAGCTAAAATGGAAGCCTTATTCATATTCAAGGTTCGTCTTTAAAACAGTTCTCATTTTGGATCCGTAAAGAAAATACAGGAATGAACTGTACAAGTGTCTGTGTCTTCTGTCATAGGTTTATTACTGATAGTATCTACCGACTGAATTCTTGGCCTCATACAACTTATGTACACATGAAGATATACGGACGAGAAGGCTGTGAACGCCCCACAGTGATACAGTATATATGCTATTAGCGGCGGGACGTAGAGCTCAGGAAAGCTTTACAACAGTAAAGATTACCTAGCCGTCTTTGTCAAAATAACCCAAACAGGTTATTGATATTGTATTCTAAATTGTCTGTAGCATCTTCTCATGAAAACCAGGTAATATCCAAGTATTTTATATTAGATCAAAGTTTAGATTATTGCAATTAAATTCTTCTCCAGGACATTTACTGAGCACATATTATATACAAGAAATTACTTAGTAAACCAACAAATAGCCTGATGAAAAAATTGAGTCTGTAGGAGAGGGGAAAGCATAACAATGTACATTGGTATTGTTTATCATAGTCATGTTTCATAATTATGCTAATTATTACGTTTTACACATTAATTAAATGAACACTTTATAAGTTACTTTTCCTTAAATGACCTCATCTGAATCTTACAACTACCCTGAGAGAAAGCTGACTATACAGCATTACCTTCATTTTAGAGATTAAGACTGCATGATTTACACAGCAGATCAGTGTGAAGGCCCAGGAGTGACACTAAGGTCCAGACTCCTCAACTGCTAATAACAACACTATGATATGACTCGGTTTATGAAGACAACCAAAGGAAGTTAGCCGCAGCCAGCAATTCACGCTTCCTATGTCCCCGACACCTGCCGACTCACCCACTCCTGTGCACCTGACAGGCGACCCCCGGAAGTAGAGCAGCACGGCAGTTGCCTAAAAGCACACAGCTAAGAAGCAGTGAGCCAAGACCTGGACAGACGCAGTCTGACCTGACTCTTACTGGCACTTGTGTGTCTTTTTTATAGAAATGTCTGGTTTATAGTCTTCGTGTAAAAATGGATCGTCTTTTTCATTACTGAATTTAAGAGCTCTTTCTATACTCTAGCTACAAGTCACTTATCAGGTTTGATTTGCAAGTCTTACCTCCCATCTGTGCTCCCTGAGCTTTGCTCAGTTCTGTATAAATGACAATGAAAAACCGCATGTATTTCAGATGTCCAGCTTGACGTTTGCATATTCGTACACACTGTGAAATGATGATCACAGTCACACTAATTAGCATATCTATCACCTCACATAATTACCATTTTTTCCTTCTGGTGGCAAGAAAACTGGAGATTTAGCAAGTTTCAGGTACACAGTGCAGTAGTAACTGTAGTCACTGGGCTGTACATTAGGTCTCCGGAACTTACTCACTGACAGTCGCAAGTTTGACCCCTGTGACCACTATCTCCCCTATTTCCCCACCCCCAGCTCCCGGGAACCACTCTTCCACTTTGCCTTTTGTGCATTTGACATTTTTAAATTCTACATATGAGATTACACAACATTCGTCTTTGTGTTTCTGCCTCATGTCACTTAACATAATGTAATTTTCACTTCATTGGTAGTGTCTTTTGAAGCCCAACATTTCTTAATTTAGATGACGCGCAGTTTACCTTTCTCCCCCCTTTTGTTGCTTATGCTTTCAGTGACTTATGAAGATACAGTCCTCTTTTCTTGCAAGAGTTCTGTACTTTTGCTCTTACATTTAGGTCTTTGCTTCATTCGGAGTTTAAACCTGTAACAACCTAGTTTAACTAATACCAACTTAGTTTCAATGTGAAACAACCACTCTGCTCCCGTACATCTCCCTCTCTCACCCTCAGTATGGCTATGTCAAAGATCACACCTTCATAGATTATATGCTCACTGACAAAGATTTACAGTTCTTGGTGTATGCATCTGCTTCTTATATAGGAAAAAAAGAGAAATTACAAACAATACCAAAAATACAGTAATGCTGGCTTTTTTATTTACCCATGTAGTTACCTTTATCAGTGTTCTTCATTTTCTCTTGGGGTTTTTCAAGTTGCTGTCTAACGTCCTTTATTTCCGGCTGAAGGAGTCCCTTTCGTATTTCTTATAGGGCAAGTCAACTGGTAATGAACTCCCTTAGGTTTGTTTATCTGAAAATATCTCAATTTGTTCATTCTTAAGATATACTTTGGCTGGATATACAATCTTATTCAACATTTTTTTCTTTCAGTACTTAAAATATGTCATCCTTGTTTTCTGGCCAAATGATTTCTGATAAGGAATCAGCTCTCAATCTTATTGAGGATCCACTACATGATAAGCAATTTCTCTCTCGCTGTTTTAGGAATTCTCTCATTGCCACTGGGTTTTCACAACTTGACTACCGTGTGTCTCAGTGTGGATCTCTGTTTATCTTGCTCGGCATTCATTGAGCTCTTCAATATGTGTTTTCATGTCTTTCCTGAGACTTGAGAAGTTTGGTAATGAGTTCTTCAAATATTTTTTTTGTCCCTTTCATTCTTTTTAATGTTTATTTGTTTGTTTTTGAAAGAGAGAGAGAAAGAAAGAGCAAGTGGGAGAGGCTCAGAGAGAGAAGAAGAGAGAGATCCCAAGCAGGCTCTGTGCTTTCAGTGCAGAGCCCAATGCAGGGCTCGAACTCACCAACCGTGAGAGCATGACCTGAGCCGAAACCAAGAGTCAGATGCTTAACTGACGGAGCCACCCAGGTGCCCCTCCCCTTTCATTCTTTCCCTTGGATTTCTAGAATTCATTTTCCTTGGTTCTTTTTTCTTTCTGTTCTTCAGACTGGAGAAACTCACTTGCCTTATCTTCGAGTTTGCTGATCTGTTATCCCATCAGCTCAAATCTGCTGTTTAGTTCCTCTAATGACTTTTTCAGTTCAGTTTTGTACTCTTTCAGCTCTAGAATTTCTGCTTGGTTTCTTTGTATAATTTCCAATTATTGTAATTCTCATTTTATTCAGACACTGGTTTCCTAAATCACTTTCTGTGTTCATGGTCTTCTTTAGCTCACTGAACATGTTTAGGGCATTTGATTTAACAAGTTTCACTAATAATTCCAATATGTGCAGTTCATCAGGAATGGTTTCTTTCAAATTTTTATTTCCTTTGAATAGGCTGTACTTTCCTGTTTCTTCATATGTTTTTTAGTTTTTTATTGAGAGCTGGGTATTTTGAGTATTTGCTGTAGTAACTCTAGAAATCTAATTTTTCCACTCCTCGGGAAATTCAGGCTTGCTCAGGCTGTAGCTGTTATTTTGTAACTCTTTCAAACTATTTTTGCGAAGTGTATATTCCCTATTGTTTCTAGAGTTCTCTGCAGTCAACCACTGCCTTTACAAAGGTTCTTTAAAAGTCTGACACCCATAATTTGGTTATTGTAGGTAACGTTCCTATAAACATCAGGGTACATGTATCCCTTCGAATTAGTATTTTTGTATTCTTTGGGTAAATATCTAGTAGCACAATGCCTGAATCATAGGGTAGTTGCATTTTTAACTTTTAATTTATTTATTTATTTTACTTTAGAGAGAGAGACAGAGAATCTTAAGCAGGCTCCAGGCTCAGCACAGAGCCTGACACAGGGCTTGATCTCGTGACCCTAGGATCATGACCTGAGACAAAATCAAGAGTCAGATGCTCAACCAACCGAGCCAGTCAGGTGCCCCTTCTATTTTTCACTTTTTGAGGAGCCTCCACACTGTCGTCCACAGCGGCGGCACCAGTTTGCACTCCCACCAGCAGTGTAGGAGGGTGCCTCATTGTGGTTTTGATTCGCATTTCCCTGATGATTTGTGAGGCTGAGTATCTTTCCATGTCCAAATGTCCGCTTGCTGATGAATACACAAGATATGGTACACGTGCACAATGGAACATTATTCAGTCATAAAAAGGAATGAAATCGTGCCATCTACAATGACGTGGATAGAGCTAAAGAGTAATATGCTAAGCAAAATAAGCTATTCAAGAGAAAGACAAAGACAAATACTGTATGATTTCACTCATATGTGGAATTTAAAAAACAAATCAAGTGATCATAGGGGAAAAAGAGAGAGAGGTAAACCAAGGAAAAGACTCTTAACTACAGAGAACAACCTGGTGGTTGCCAGAAGACACGTGGGTGGGGGGACGGGTCAGATAGACGATGAGGACTGTGTCCCTGTGATGAGCACCACGTGCTGTAGGCACCAAATCACTGAATTTATACCTAAATATACTATTAAACTGCATCTTAACTGGAATTTAAGTAAATACTTAAAAAAAAAATTAAATATCTGACTCCCAAGAGAAGGTGAAAACAAGAAAAAATAGTCTCGTTTCTTAAATCCTCTCAGGGCTAAAAAGCCACTTTCGCCCGTAATTGAATGAAATAACAGCTGGCCTCTCTGCCACAGCCTCAGTGATCAGAAGAGCAATCAGCGATCAAAACTCACAACCATCATTTTCGGAGGTCAAGATCTTCGTTGCTCACCCAGGCTCCAGCAGACCACATTAGGAATGCTTGGCACCCGACAGCTCCCAGTCACAGGGTAAGAGGTGGAGTCAAAGCTCAATGTAACCAGAATTTGCTGGAACTTCGCAGTGTCTTCACCAAGTTTTTCTCTGGATGCAACAATTGTTCTATGGGACTCAGGTTTTCACATCAGTTGCATAAGGCAGTTCTGCCAGTTAGGCTGCTGTTCTGGTGGAGGCGCAGATTCCCGGGGCTTCCTGACCTGCCATCTTCCTCGACCTCGTGCCAAAACTAGCTAACATTTACAGAGCATTTCCGCGGGGCTGCTGGCCGGGCCGAGGACTGCTCTAAACACTTCTCGTCCTCATTTCCGCGTACTGTCGGCACTTCCGTCTCTCAGATGAGCAAACCAAGGCTAAATAATGAGCCTAATCAGAGACGTAGGAAATGGTTGATCCAGTACACAAGGCAATGTATCATCAGATTCATGCTTTTAGCCACTATACTTTACATCCAGAACTTCAACAGAGCCTTAAAAATCATCAAGTCTGTTACTCATTTTGCAAATAAGAAAAGTTCAAGAAACGTAGTGAACTATCCAAAGGTCAAACAGAGTCTACTAATAGTAAAGCATGATTATAACTCGGCTTACTAATTTCCAGCCTTTTTCTAGTATACATCCTCACTTCTCTGAGCACCTGGGATTTGGAGTGTCAATAAAAATGTTTTTCTAGGTAGAAGGATCTTGATAAGCAATGGTAGAGTCCAGAATTAATTTTCTTTAGAAATGTTGCCTATCCTCCAAAACCAGGTGGATCCTCACTTTCTCCAGGAAACCTGCTCTCATAAGTTAAATGCAATCAGAAAATACTTTGTCTACATTACCTGCAAGGCAATCGCTGCTTTATACTACAATTATTTATGTACTTATGTCTTTAAAACCTTCTAAAGAAAAAAGAAATTGTGTTTTCTATTTATCTGTTCCACATCATTACAAATAAAATAGTCTGGACAAATACTTGCTGAATAAGTGATAAATTAAAACTTTCTTTCCAGGACCAGAGATTTAAATTACTTCAAATACCACTTCTGTAGTGTCACATCTACACTAAGATATCCTTGGATGCTCCATTACACAGAAGAGAAGTCCATCTTTACTGTGATATTTGAGCCCATTTGATCTCCAACAGTGGCTTCCATGGTCCTCAGAGCTGGAACCATTCCTCAGCGTCATTTGCTGCGCCCTGCAGGTAGCAGGTACCTAAAGACTAGTTATGAAGTGACAGAGGCTTAAACTACAGTAAATGTGAAAATGTACCTAAACAGTGAAAGAAATGATTTAACATATGTAACAATGTTTTCAGAGACTTCTGAAATCTCTTTCCTAGGACACCTTCAAAGATAAAAAAAAAAGGCATTCATCTGCCTCAGCTGACCGAGTGTCACCTCTGTGTGGAGGCAAGAAGCTGGATTTTATAAACCCCTGCTTATCTTACAATTCTAGGACTATACATTTAAAATTGCAGATTAGCCATCAGAGAAGAAAAGGAAGTGGATTTATACATGTGGCTAGTTACAAAAACTCTGGTAAGAAAATAATTCAAGATTAGTAGTAAAAAAAATTTCAAATGTAAGAAAAAAACCGAGTACAAATATTAAATTCTTATCCATAACTATATCTAATATATTCTGTGTATATAATTTTCAACCAAATGAAAAAAAATTTCTCATTTGAAATTTTATGATTTTTAACCTTTAATACCAATATCTTGTTAATAAAATAAAGGTTAATAAAAGAAAGGTTAAACAATTTAAACAACAAAGGTTAAACAAGATTAGATGAAAACATGACAAAATGGTTTTATTTTAACAGTGGGATAACTAGGTATCTTTTTCAATTTTAAAAGTTACAAAAACATTTTTTCTGCATTATATCTTTTCATTTTATTTCTTTTAATGTTTTATTTTTGAGAGAGAGAGAGAGAGAGACAGACAGACAGACAGCATGAGCAAGGAGGGTCAGAGAGAGAGAGGGAGACACAGAATCTGAAGCAAGCTCCAGGCTCTCAGCTAGCTGTCAGCACAGAGCCGGACGAGGGGCTTGAACACACGAACCATGAGATCAGGACCTGAGCTGAAGCCGGATGCTTAACTGGCTGAGCCATCCAGGCACCCCTGCATTATGTCTATAGTATCAAAAATTCAACAGAGTGGGGGATTAATTATATATAAAGCTAGTATGAAAGTTACAAGTTACTCGTAGAAAGGGGCATCTGGGTGGCTCAGTCGGTGAAGTGTCTGACTCTTACTTTCAGCGCAGGTCATGAACTCACGGTTTGTAGAGATCAAGCCCCACACTAGGCTCTGCGCTGGCAGCACAGAGCCTGCCCTGCAGTTTCTCTCCCCTTTCTGCCCCTCCTCTGTTCACGTGTGCACACTCTCTTTCTTATAATAAATAAGTAGACATTTTAAAATGATAAAAGTAGTAAAAATAACAATAAAATAATTTAAGGGATACACAAGATAAAAAGATGTAAATTGTGATACCAAAAACATAAAACAAAGGGAGGGAGGATAAAAGTGTGGATCTTTAGAGTCAAAGTTTTTTTTTAAGTTTGTGTATTTTGAGACAGCATGAGTAGGGAGGGGCAGAGAGAGAGCACTGAGATAGTTGGATAGATAGAGAGACAGAGAGAAAGAGAGACTCAAGCAGCCTCTGCATGGTCACAGCAGAGCCTGATGTGGGGCCTGAACTCATGAACTGTGAGATCATGACCTGAGCTGAAGGCGAATGCTTAACTAACTGAGCCATTCAGGTGCCCTGTCTTCAAAGTTTTTATCAACTTAAAATACACTGTTATAAAAGTATAAGTTATTATATATAAGTCTCATGGTAGCCATAAATTAAAAACCTGTAAAAGATATAGAAAAAATAAAGAGAAATAAACCTAAGCATACAATTATATAAAATCATCAAATCACAAAGAGAGCAAGAGGAGAAAAAAGGAACAAATGAAGTATAAAATAACCAAAAACCATTAACAAAATTGCAATAAGTACATACCTATTATTAATTAATTTAAATGTAAATGGATGAAATTCATTTACAGCGGCTACATGGATAAAAAAATAAAGACCCATTTATATGCTGCCTACAAGAAACTCTTTTCAGACGTAAGGAAACAGACTGAAAATGAAGGAATGGAGAAAAGATACTAATGCAGATAGAAACTAAAAGAAAGCTAGAGTAGCTGTACTTCTAGCAGACAAAAGGGACTCAAAAAAACAAAAGACTGCAATAAGAGAGAATGAAAGGCATCCATAATAAAGGAGCCATTCCAACAAGACGATATAACACTTGTAAATATTTATGCACCCAACATAAAGCACCTAAATATATAAAGCACACATAAGCAGACCCAAAGGGAAAAACAGAAAGTAATACATAAATAATAAGGGACGTTAACCCCTCAACTTCATTAATGGATAGATAGATCATGAAGACAGAAAATCAATAAGGAAATATTGGCTTTAAACCACACTTAGACCAAATGGACTTAACAGATATATATATACAGAATATTGCATCTAAGGCAAGAGAATACACATTCCTCTTTATCATACATGGAACACTCATCATAACAAACCACGTTAGGCCACAAACAAGTCTATAAATTCATGAAGACTGAAATCATATCAAGCATCTTTTCTGAGCACAATGATATGAAACTAGAAATCAATTACAAGCAGAAAACTAGAAAAAAATAAAGTATGTGGAGATAAAACAGCATGCTATCACAGAAATACAAATGGTCTTAAGATACTATTAAAAACACTAGTAAGCGAATTGGACAGCCTGTAAGAAATGGGTCAATTCCTAGACATATACAACCCACCAACACTGAATCATGATGAAATAAGGTAATCTGAACGAACCAATTACTAGTACATAGATTGAATCAGTAACCAAAATCCTACAAACAAAAGTCCAAGACCAGACAGCTTTGCTGGTGAATTCTACCAAACATTCAAAGAAGAATTAATATCAATTGTTCTTAAACTCTTCCAAAAATTAGAAGAGCAGGAAACAGTTCCATATTTCTTTATGAGGCCAACATTAATTTGATCCCTAAACCAAAGATGCCACAAGAAAAGAAAATCATAAGCCAATATCCCTAGTGAACATACACGCAAAATCCTCAACAAAACCCTAGAAAACTGTATGCAGAAGTACATTAAGAGGATCGTATACCATGACCAAGTGGGATTTATTCTAGGGATGCAAGGATGGTTCCACATCTACAAATCAATTAGTGTGACTGAGCCACCAGGCATCCTGATGTTGTTTCTTTTTACTGCCCACAGTGCAGGTCACCCAAAGAGCAGGTTAACCTTGGTCATTCAATTTCTTTTACACAAATGTAATAAACCTAAAATAAAAGAAATTTGTACCCTATTTTACTTAATATTCCAACTATTAAGATCTGCCAAACAAAGAAATAAATAGCTTAAGTTGAGCAAGTAAACATTTTTAGTAAATTTATCTGAGAAATGATGAAATAATATATTCATTAAATATGTGCAAGACTATTTTATTAAAAAAATTTTTTTAACATTAATTTTTCAGAGACAGAGAGAGACAGTGTGATCAGGGGAGGGTCAGAGACAGAGAGGGAGACACAGAATTCAAAGTGGGCTCCAGGCTCCTAGCTGTCAGCACAGAGCCTGACGCAGGGCTGGAACCCATGAACTGTGAGATCATGACCTGAGCCAACGTCAGATGCTTAACTGACTGAGCCACTCAGGTGCCACAAAACTATTTGATTTTAAGAAGTCTTTGTATAGAAAAGCATATGGACACAATGAATTATGAAAGTATACTTAACTATCAAATTTATACCAAATAAATATTTGACTGTGATTTCCTAAAAGGACTGAATAGTGGTTAAGTCTTAGAAGAATTAGATTTAAGTTTCTTTTCACACTTTGAAGATTTTTCTATAGCAAAAGGTATCAACCTTAGACTCAATAGGAAAGTAATCAGTAGCTGAAATAATCACAGATCATGTTAAATAGGAGTCCTCCTTCTTATTTCCAACAAGAGCAACTAAAAATCTTTTCAAACATAGTAATTGCTCAGAAAAGTCTCTATTGAAATACCTGATTTAAAGACTTTTGGAAACTTGATCAGTCTCTCACAGAATGAGAAAAGAGTTAGATCAACTTAGAGACAGTGAGCTTCCTGGCTTTAGAGATAGCCTGATAGCATTTGAGATAAAGACTTGGGTCTTTCCAAATCTCAGTCTTATTTTCTTGTACCATTACCCCCAGCATGTGACTGTCCTGGTTTACTGTGGACAGGAACCTGGTCACATGGAACCTGAAGGCAGAATAACAAGTGGCACGTTCTAGTAGTGAATATGGGTGTTGGAATAAGAAAAGACCTGAACTTCAAGAAGGCCTGAGTGACCCTGACCCACTTCTCCCTGGATTTTTGCGAGAAGTTAATGTAATAACAAGTTAAAAAGAAGAAAATAAGTGGTAGTCCTTGATGAGGATGATTTACTTCTTTCCGTCACTGATGAAGAAGACATACCAGTAAAGTACTGTTTCTAATTAGCTCAATAATTCCAAATACCAGGAAGCATATTTGCTAAAAAACAACAACAACAACAACAAAAAAAAAAACGGTCATAATCCCAAAGGGAGTTGAGAAATCCTCCCTAAACTACAGTCAGAGATTTCCTGGTAAAATGGACAAGGACTAGATGTGAAGCGCGTTCAGACTGGATGGTCAGGGCAGCGCTGGAGGGGTGGTTTACAAGGAGGAGAAGACGGGACTGTGACAAAGGAGCGCAAACACGTATTTCCTACAGCTTGATCCTGAAAGCAGGAATATCCTGGAACAAGTACAAAACACTAAAACAACAGCCACCTCAACTTGTCTGGAACTTTTTTTCCCTTTAAACAAATCTCTATACATTCATGTTAGGGAAAAATACAAAAATAGGCCCTTTCCCCCTTACGATTAAAAAGTGGCAAATACAACATCAATTCTAGACTGCACATTGTCTGCAGCCTTCTGACACCTAGCAGTCACTTGAGATGACACTGACACAGGCTAGCCTTCTCTTTGTTT
Organism: Helogale parvula; assembly: GCA_004023845.1. Lineage (NCBI taxonomy): Eukaryota > Metazoa > Chordata > Mammalia > Carnivora > Herpestidae > Helogale > Helogale parvula. The sequence goes on from PJEM01005063.1 coordinate 50,767, forward strand.
TGACTCCAGAACCTTCTACTGACGTGGGGTCCCCTCCATATTTGGTCCCAACTAGTTGTCTCAACAGGGGGTGAGGATGGAGAGTGGAGAGAAAGACTGTGTCCATTCTCCAGGCAAGGCCACATTTCCAGGCCATCAACTGTTCTCATGTTACACTGTAAGAAAATTGTTAAACTGTCCTCTACTGAAATGAAGACATCATAGCCTCCACCATCATCTGTTACATAGGCAGTATCAATATAAACAAAAGTTATTTATTTATTATTTTTAATTTTGTTGTTTTTTTTTTTATTTTTGAGAGACAGCGTGAGCAGGGGAGGGTCAGAGAGGGAGACACAGAATCTGAAGCGGGCTCCAGGCTCTGAGCTAGCTGTCAGCACAGAGCCTGATGCGAGGCTTGAACACACGAACTGCGAGATCATGAGCCGAGCGGAAGCCGGACTGAGCCACCCAGGCGCTCCAAACAAAAATTATTTAAATTGACTATCCTTTTAAGTTCTTATTTATTTTGGGGGGGGGGGAGGGAGGGAGGGAGGAAGGAAAGGGCTGAGAGAGAATTCCAAGCAAGCTCCTTGCTGCCAGCTCAGAGCCTGATACAGGCTGGATCTCATGACCATCAGATTAGGACCTGAGTCGAAATCAAGTTAGATGCTTAACTGACTGATCTATCCATGCGCCTGAGTATCTTTTAAAATCAATGGAGGAGGGAGGAGCCAAGATGGCAGAGGCGATTTTTTTTTAAAAAATTTAAAAAATTAAAAATAAAAAGAATTAGAAAATTAAAAAAATAAATAAATCAAATCAAATCAATGGAATATTATGGTATCAGTAAGAATGGTCACAAATACAACTCAGGAGAGTGGAGAAATGTATATTATATAATGCCAAATAGAAAGAGATGAAAGTTATATCTAAGGCTGCAGTTAAAAATCTAGGTGAATAGTACTCTCGTGGATGTGAACATTCCAAGAGATATATATATAAAAGGAAGATCAGAAGAGAGGAAAGAAATATCTTTTTCTGGTTATAAAAATGAATAAATGGCCATTAAATAAAGGTTGGAAAAATTAAAAAATTAGGGAAAAAAGTTGCAAAGGGAAGGAAATTTAGGAGGCACAGCTTGAGGGAATATAGCTCATCGGTAGATGGACAGAGGGAAGGGCTCCAGGTTAAGCGATGGAGCAAGGCACTGAGAAGGTTTGGGGTTTAAATGTCAGGATGTTTCAGGAATTCTGCCTGGATGCGTGCGGAAACTACAAAATGCGATACGTGAGCTGAGAAACACTGACCTGCAGCCATGCAGGCACGTCCTGCACTTCCCAGACCTGGGAAGTGCAGCCAGGGTGCATGCCCGTAGCTTGACGTGAATGCTTGGGCTATTCAAGTCATGATTAAATTCACAGCAAAGATCTTATGAAGCACTTGTTCCACACCAGGCATTCTGCATATGCCCCTCCTACTGTTAGTATTACAAGTTCAAAGTTGAGGAAACCCAGGTGGAGACAGACTAATTTCCCGAGACTGCAAACAGGGAATAGAGAAGCTGGGTTTGAACTAATTCTCCTTTAAGCAACTGAACACTATACCTAGAAGGAACACGATCCAGGCACAAAAGAATTGACTCCATTTCTTTTTACAGCAAAGAATCCAAACAGACTGTTTAAAGTGAAAGGCTCATTTCTCTGGAGAAAAATAAACATGGTACTAATTTTTAAAGTGGTAAAATGTGGGAATCCTTGTGGACTTAAGAATGGACAGATCACCCAAGATAAATATAAGGAAGAACAGCAAAGCAGTAAGAAAAAAAATAAGGTTCTTTTTTTTTTTTTCTTTCTGCTTATAAAGTCATACAATAGGGGCATCTGGGTGGCTCAGTTGGATAAGCCTCTGACTCTTAATTTTGGCTCAGGTCATGATCTCAAGTTTCACGAGTCCGAGTCCCATGTCGGGCTCTAGGCTGACAGTGTGGAGCCTGCCTGGGCTTCTCTCTCCTTTCTGTGCCCCTTTCCCACTTATGTTCACGTATCCTCTCTCTCTCTCTCTCTCTCTCTCTCTCTCTCTCTCTCTCTGTGTGTCTCAAAATAAAAGAAACTTACAAAAAAAAAAAAAAAGAAGCCATACAATAGCCATTATGAATAACTTGGGAAAATCAGAAAAGTAGAAAGAAGAAAAAAATCAGTAGGAAGCCAACCACAGTGAACACGCTGGTGCAATGCTGTGACTCCGGTGCACTAGGTAGAAGTAATTACATTGGTCTTCTTAGACTTCTGTCCCTAAGTAAATCCAAGAGATTTTTGGCAAAGTGACTCTATCGTCTGAACGTACAGAAGGCTTTCAGGGAACTGGGAATCCCAAAGGGACTGCTGGATGCAAGAGGGCAGCTACAAGTTCAACGAGACAGAAAGAACAGGCTGAGCTGTCTGGCACCTAAAGACCCTAGAACAGAACTTAGTGGCTGACGTGAGGACCTCTGGGAAAGACGCTGCACCCTAAGATTCTGTGCAACCCATGTGGACAAGTCCTCCATTTGCCACATCTGTACCATGTGTGAAAAGATATCTTTGGAATGAACAGTCAATAGTGTAAAAAATGTCCCACAAGGTAAAAGGACAGCCATTCCCACCAGGAGAGTTGGGTAAAGGTCAAGTATCACATTGACATTAGCATTTTATACTTTAAGAAATAATTATTAACTGGAAAAATTATAAAATTTCTTTAGTTCAGTCAACAAAACTGACTACTTTTGATAAGATCATCCAAAATTTTCATCAGGTACAACCTAGCAATATAATAAAAGCAAGGAAATTTTACCTCTTTAAGAGTTAGTATCTGTGACTGTTTTCCCCAAAGGGAATATGCATTTCACTTTAAATTGATAGCATTGCATTAAATGTTATTCTTATCAGAAGGTGATTGTCCGTAAATTACATAAAAACAAAACCAACAATCAAAGTTTTTGTTTGTATTTGGTAAAGTCAACCTGATCGGAAAGCATGAGCCTGAATTTGGGTCACAGAAGATTTAAGATGCTACCGGATGGAGTCTTTCCTACCAAGACTTTCTTCATTATGTATTTCACTTCATGTCTTCACAAGGAGAGCAGGAGCCTGTGCGCGTGGCGGCACGTGCTGCCGGCCTCGCCCTCACGCACACAGCGCTCCGGACAAACACAGGGGACCCTGGGCCGGCCTGTGCTGTCCCCGTCCGCTCCAACACCACTGCGTGACAGCTGGAAGACCTCACCGGCGTCAGGACCTCCCTCCTCAGGAGAACGTACAATTGTTTCTTTACATTGTCACGGACATTCTACAGATGGGAAAGCAGAGGCCCAGGACGCTGAGCTGACGGCTCACAAGGGGCCCCAGAGCTGAGGAAGGGGACGGGCTCAGGATGCCGGGCCAGCAAAGCAGCTGCTTCCAGTGCCATGTGAGTATGCAAGTGAGACACCACATGTAGGCAGGGTGCAAGTACTTTTTAAAAATACATGTAATTTTAGTTAGTACACTACAATATAGGGTTAGGTAATTAAATGAAACAAATGTGTTCAGTATGGAATTGTTATTATTCCAAAAACTATGTAACTTAAAAATGCCCACTATTTCTGTAAGTGACTTTTTCACCTCTTTACACCCAAACTTTAGTTTCCTTTTGTGTTACACAGCAAATTGTTTAAAGGAACACTCCACGATAAAGTTGTGACAAGCCAGAAAAATGAATAAGAGCAAACATTCTTCAAGGACTAAAACAAACCACGTCACCAACAACCACAAAGGATATTAAAGTCTATGATAAGGGTCTATGATTAGGGTCAGATACTGCCGAAATTACACCAGTGCATATTTCACTGGATTGTTACGAGGTTAATGTGGAATTCAGTTTCTTCCTCATGTTTTAAAAACAAGCAAAGTTTGTTAATTATCCAGAACTGACTTTGTAATGACAATAATCATCCACAAGTTCTGAGTGAAACCTTAACTTGCCCATTATCCACTAATATCTTACTTAAGTTGAGACTTTGCATTGGACTTTTCCTCTTTGGGGGAAAAATGCTTTGTGTTCAGTTGGAGCTATGTAAAAGCAGCTCTTTTCTTACAATAGAAGCATCAATGTATAAAACTGTTTCCTTAAATCAATTACAGAACCTAGAAGTTTGGTACATATATAAAGATCATAGGTGTCCCTTGGTAATACGCCAATGATTCATCAACCTCAAACCAGCATGAATCTACTCACAATGTTGGCCAACAACAGAAATTAAGAATTTAAATGGTATCCATGGAGTGGCGTATTCAGTTCCCCTGGGAAGAGGTAAGCAAATACTGGCTTCTGCTCTCCTGGTTATCTGCAATTTGATACAGAAGCACGAATGCAGCTTCAGATGCTTCAACCAAGGAGAAATATGTACACTGAAGACGAGATAGCCCGTTTCTGACTTGCCTCCAGTTTAGGAAATAGCCAAACACAATGGACGGTCAATAAAGAAGACATTATCCTTCGCTCTCTACCGTTCATAATCTCTCTGCCACTGCCCACCCCCCCCCTTTTTTTTAACCAGTTCAGAACCTGCTCTAAGAAGGCATAAAGGCTTAGTTTTTGATGTTCAGGAATATTTTTCAAATTTTTTAAGATGTTCTTGCCCCTAAATACCCAGGGTTCTCTTCTTTTCCCTGTCTCTTTCATTCTCCCATTTCAGGAGGGACATATGCCCACAGTATCTGAACTTGGGATTCAAAATTCTTTTTCTCAGAGAAATAATGTTACAATGTGATTAAGAAGAGATGAAGTTCTGTTATCAGTAAAATGGTAGAATACATTAGCGTGAAACACTTTTGGGACTTTTGGGAGCTGGCCTGGGAATGAAGCCATGATATCTGTTCCTGTTCTTTGGGCAAATGCAGTCTAAGTTCCAAGAAAAGAAGTTTTGGGAAGCAAGTCATTCATACTTTATGGGTATGCACTTTGGGGTCAGCAAGTAAAAAGTAGGAAGGTCAGGGACATGTGAACCCTGTAATTTAAATTTACCTAATCTGCCATACACTTGCGGGCCCAGTTCTGGGCTCTCTCCTCTAGTCCATTGGTCTATGTGTCTGTTTTTATGCCAATGCCGTACTGTCTTGATGATGACCGCTTTGTAGTAGAGGTTAAAGTCTGGGATTGTGACGCCTCCCGTTTTGGCTTTCTTATTCAATATAGTTTGGCTCTTCGGGGTTTTTTGTGGTTCCATACAAATTTTAGGATAGTTTGTTCTTGCTTTGAGAAACCTAACAGGGGACCATGGGAAGGGGAAAAGACGGGGGAAGAGCTAGGGAGAGGGAGGGAGGCAAATCATGAGAGACTCTTGAATACTAAAAACAAACTGAGGGCTGAAGAGGGAGGGGGCAGGGGGAGGGGGTGATGGTCATGGAGGGGGGCACTTGTGGGGAAGAGCACTGGGTGTTCTATGGAAACCAAGTTGGTAATAGACTATATATATATATATTTAAAAAAAGAAAACCACAGATCTCCCTTCGTGAGGGAAACCACACCATATAGTCCAAAGAATGAACATGCCCTGACTCCCACTCCCAACCATTATCACCTCCATTAAGATGCAGTGAGCCCAGAAAGGGCTCCGAGCTCTGTTACCTTCTAGCTGTCAAAGTACAGAACGATCGCTGGTGGAGAAAACGAACGGTTACGAGACCACATCACTACAGGCAGGAGTTTGTCTCCCCAGGTCCTGCTGTGAGTGTGCCTACTTCCCCAATGAGATTTTAGTGATGGGAGAGACTGGAATCACATCTATGTTTTTCCACCTCATACAGTATATAGTAAGTGCTGGGTCACAGCTGACACCCACAGACACAGGTCGGAATAATTTTTTCTCAGTTCCTTCAGAAAGTCACTCTTGTCCCTGGAATTGTTATTTCACACAATGGAGTGCTATGGCTGAATTCATTTCTAACATGTTTTCTGATTGCTGTTTCCTAAAAGTATATATGCAACTTCTGAAATCCGTTCCTTTAGGGCACTGAAATAATGACCTTGAGTGCAGACTGGAAGAAAGTAACAGCAAAGAAGAGATAAATGATACAAGAAAAAGGGAACGGATTATACCACTTGTTTACTTAGAGTAGATTAGATCATAACCGTCTAAGGTTTAGGAAAAATCTGACTCAAGGAGGAAGTCTCAAAGGAAATTGAAAAATATACTTACTAAAGGAAAATGAAAATAACTCTACATCAAAATTGGTGGGATGTAGCTAATGCAGTGCTGAGAAAAAATCTTATAGCATTAAATGCATGTTTGAGGGAAGTCTCAAATCAGTAACCTAAGTAAGCTCTCTCACCAACGACCCTACAAAAACAAGAGCAACTAAACCCAAGCAAGTGGAAGGAAATAATCTAGATAAGAACAGAAATCAATAAAGCTAAAAATAAAAAAAAGTAGAGAAAATCAATGGAACAAAGAACTGATTCATGGAGTTCAGTAAGATTGACGAACCGCTGGCAAGACTAACCAAGAAACAGAATACACAATTTACCAATATCAGACATAAAACAGGGCATACCACTACAGACTCTGTACACCTCAAAAGAGTAACAAGAATAACACACAACTGTACACACATAAATAAGACACCTGAGATGAAATGATCCAATTCCTTGAAAAAAGACAAATAACCACAACTCATACCTTCTGAAATAATGACTATCATTCACATGATACCTGATGTTCTTCAGATTTATCTCTTTGTGTGCATTCGTTAGCTCTCTTAATCCAGACAGCCAATAGATCACAAGTGGCTGAGCACTCATCCACCCACCTTTTCCTCTTTAATAGTCTTGATCACTTAGAAACAGCAGTTAAGGGGGGCACCTGGGTGGCTCAGTCAGTTAAGCAGCTGACTTCAGCTCAGGTCGTGATCTCTCAGTCTGTGGGTTCAAGTCCTGTGGGTTTGAGCCCCGTGTCGGGCTCTGTGCTGACAGCTCAGACCCTGGAGCCTGCTTTGGATTCTGTGTCTCCCTCTCTCTCTGCACATTCCTGGCTCATGCTCTGTCTTTCTCTCTCTCTCAAAAATACATACATATTGAAAACATAAACAAAAAAAGGTAAGACAGTATTGTTCATAAAATTTTTCTTCCTGAAGAAATTAAGAAAATTTGCTTCAATTTCTTGTTGAGGTTTTCTAGACCTTCATTTGATAAAGTTCTCCAGAACTGAGTGCTTGGTTTCTTTCAGTAAAGATCAGATGTAGGTATGTGATGTGTGTGCATGTTTTCTAGTAATTTTAATTACTGTGAAAATAATATAAAACTGCTGTTTCAGAATCTTGCTTTGAATGTGCAGTACTGCCATATACCTACTTCTGAATGCTGCTAATAAGAAAAATGATTAAGAACAGTATTTAAGAAAATTCTCCTACTCACTACTATATTTTAAATTGTTTCAAAAACATTCTCCTTCATCATCAGAAGATATGCACAGTCCTGTGGCGATGAGCATAAGCATCTGAGTGGGCTGAAGCCAACTGGGCCACTTACTAGCCGTGTCCACTGGAACACGTTCCCAACCTACGGAACAGGGGTGGCCACAGTTCCTGACTTGTAGGATTATTTTGAAAATTAAATGAGATCATTCATGCAAAGAGTACAAAGACATGATTATAGTATGTTCTTTTAAGTGTTAATTTAGGGCGGCCTGGGCGGCTCCGTTGCCTGGGTGTCTGACTTCGGCCAGGGTGATCATGTCATGGCTCATGAGTCTGAGCCTTGCAGAGAGCTGTGTGCTCTTAGCACCGAGCCCACTTGAGATCCTGGGCCGTCCTCTCTTTCTGCCCCTCTTCGGCTCACGTGCGCTCTCATTCTCTCTCTCTCTCTCAAAAATAAATACATTTAAGTAAAAATAAAACAAAATAAAATAAATAAAATAGAAGTTTTAATTTAGTGGCCCTTAGGTGATTCAGTCTGTTAAGCATTAGACTTTTGATATCGGTTCAGGTTGTGATCTCATGGCTGTGAGATCAAGCTGGTGTCTGGCTCTATGCTGAGTGTGGAGCCTACTTGGGATTCTCTCTCTCTCTCTCTCTCTCTCTCTCTCTCTCTCTCTCTCTGCTCTGCCTCTGTTCAGGCTCATGGTGTGCACTCGCTCTCATGCTCTCTCTCAAAAAAAAAAGTGTTAATTTCAACTCTTGTTTTCTGTTAAGTAAAATCCAAAAATTTTCCATTACCCATTAATTCACCTTGTACTATTTCATGAATATGTACTATTTCCCAGACACAAAGTTTCATAAGGCAGTCCCCAACCTGAAGTTGCATACTCTCTCGGGATAGTAAAGGAAAAAAAAAAAGAGAGAAAATATCCATAGAGTACAGCAAATGGTATAGGAAATATCTGTAAATCAGGGACATCCGAGCGATGTCCTGGAAGTTCTGAATTGCTGGTCTCATTGCAGAGTGGCGTTAGAAAAGTTACCAGAAGGAAGGATGCCACACTCGGCCTTGGAATAAAAGGTAGAATGGTAGGCTGGCTACTTACGGGAGCAGAAGAGTGCTGGGGACTGTCAGAAAGAAGTCAAAAATCTTTAGTATATTTTTACAATTACAGTTTTTAAGTAAATTTCCTCATAATATGAGCTTTCAAAAAAGGATTTTCTTTGCCCTTTCCACTTATTTGACTATAAAAAGCATATTATGTTTTGGATGATGTCAATGCTTATTTTCCTCTGTGTTATAGGCCGGCTCGCCCATTCCCAACCAAATGAGAAATCCAGATAGACTTTTGACTGTTCCATTACAAAATTACGGTCACTGGGGCGCCTGGGTGGCTCAGTCGGTTAAGCGTCCGACTTCGGCCCAGGTCATGATCTTGCGGTTCGTGGGTCCGAGCCCCACATCAGGCTCTGTGCTGACAGCTCAGAAGCCGGAACCTGCTTCCATTTCTGTGTCTTCCTGTCTCTCTGTCCCTCCCCTGCTCGCGCTCTATCCCTCTCTTTCTAAAAATAAACATTAAAAAATATTTTTTAAAGAAAATTATGGTCATGAATGAGTCTTATGACCTTTTCATGCTTTTCTTCATAGAGTGTTTAAAACTCAAACATTATCTCAGTACAGTCCCTCATTCAGTCAAAGAGGTTCCAAAGGTTTTTTGTTTGTTTGTTTGTTTTTAACCTCCTATCAAACATTAACTTGGGGGGAATAAAACAGCCCATTTAGAGCGATACATTCTGTGAAATTCTTCTTACCAATTCTTTATTCCATAAAGAGTCTTCTTCCCCACTTTTTAAAAACTTATTCTTTTATTTTTTTCATTTTATTTTTAAAATAATCTTTAAATTCAAACATAACCTACAATGTTATATTAGTGTCAGGTGCATAACGTCACGCCTCAGCAAGCCCATGCGCCGGTCCTCAGGTTCATCATCACAACTGTCCTGCCCATCCCTCCTCTCGCCACCTCCGCTTCGCTTTCAGCATTTCAGAGTCTGTTTTTTGTTTGTCTCTTTGTTCTCTGTTTGTTTGTTTTGTTTCTTAAATTCTACATATGAGTGAAATCATTTCTCTCACTTATTTTGCTTAGGATTATATGCTCTGGTCCATTCATGTTGGTACAAATGGCCAGATTTCACTTTTTTATGCTGAATAATATTCCATCACCCTCCCCCGCCCCCATCTTCTTTATCCATTCATCCAGTGTTAGGCACTATCCTTCTGAATTCTCACTCTTTCTTGTCTATAGAATCACTTACATCTTCCTTTAAAACCTGGATTAGGATATGGAGAAAGTCGCTCCAGGGTATAGCAGGCCTGGGCAGGGTCCGCACCCTAGAAAGAGAAGGCGGCCGCTAACGGGCGGTCCCAGCTGAGCGTCAGGTCTCAGAATAAGCAAGCGAACCACCAAAAGACAGCTTCCTATAGGAAAAAGGAATTCTTTTCTTTTCTTTTCTTTTTTAATGTTAACTTATTTTTGAAAGAGTGACAGAGTGCAAGTAGAGGAGAGGCAGAGAGAGAGAGGGAGACACAGAATCTGAAGCAGGCTCCAGGCTCTGAGCTGTCAGCACAGAGCTGGATGCGGGGCTTGAACCCATGAACCATGAGACCATGACTTGAGCCAAAGTCAGACACTTAACCAACTGAGCCCCCCAGGCGCCCTATTTGTCTTTTCCTTCCGAATACTATTTTTGCTGTATTAAGATCCTCCACTGATATCTTTCCTCCCGTCAATACTTTGAATGTTTCATTATACCCTCTTTTGCAGCATCATTTCTGATTAGAGTCTGATGAAGTTCTTATCCTTGCTTCTCTGTAGCTAAAGTGATTTTCCTCCCTCTGGCTTCTTTCAAGGCATATTTTTTCTGCCTTCGGTTTTCTGCATTTGAATAGCACAAGCCTAAGTAGAGGTTCTACTTATCCTGCTTGATGTTCTCGGAACTTCCCGGATCTGTGCTCTGTTGGCTATCATTAATTTTGGAAAATTCTCAGTCATCACACATAGTGCTCCAAATATTTCTTCCAATCCTTTCTGTCTTTCTTCTCTGGTATTCCCATTATGTGTGTCTCGTGCCTTGTGGACCATAATGGGTCCACAGTTCTTAGATATTGTGTTTCCTTCATTCTTTTTTGATGTTTGCATTTCATTTTTAGGAGTTTCTATTGACATTTATTCAGGCTCGCTGATTCTCTGCTTGTCCACGTCCAGTGGATTGATAAGCCCATCAAAGGCAATCCTCATTTCTATTAATGTTGTTTTTCATTTCTAGCATTTTCTTTTCATTTCTGTGCTTTTGGCTCCTCTGAACAACAGGCAGCTGAATGTACCTCTTTCATGAAACCTCCAGGCAGGAATCAGGGGTTTTTTTTGGTTTCTTTTTTGGTTCACATTCTGCTGCTATATGACAGTTGGCTGGCTTTTATTCAGAAGAAGACAGAAGGATCCCTGTGACCAAAATCAGTGTCTTAAATGTTCTGATTTTTCCCTTAGGCGTCACTTCCACGCTCCTGATTTCTGTGCCGTGTGGCGGGACCTCAGCGGGAGGCAGCGGGCCCTGGAGCAACTACCAGACAGGCTGGCCTTCCTTTCTGTTCATTCTCCAAATTAAGAGGCTCTCCGGGTAACTCAGGAGAATGACTCTAAACCCATTATTCCTACGGGCACTCAGTCTGGTGCCCCTGTATCCTTCTGGACTTCCTTACGTGCAGTGAAGAAGTGATCCTTTCTAGAGGATATTCTGCCAGCTTCTGTCAGGTGTTATCATGGAGGTGCCTGAAGTGACCGAGTGCACGGAGCCATATTCTCTATTACTCCAGGGAGGATTACCCCACAGGTCTCACCCACAAACCCAGAGCGGAGCTGCCGGAACGGAGGCCCTCTCCAGGACAACCCAGTGGCTGCACTCGGGGGGGACTGGCCAGCAGTGCCACCACCCTGCCTTGTGACCTTTCCTTATACAGATTCTTTCTTTACACACAAAACTTTGGAGAGAGGGAAAACATGAAATCTACTTTTTCCCTGCACTCGTTAGCAAAGTAGAAGTAAATGGGTTATTCAGCTGCTAATGCTAAAGCTCCAATGATAAGGAAAAAGACCAGCTTTTGCTTTTTTTGGTTTTGGTTTAGGCTGTCTCTTCTTCTGGTAAATGGAATATCAGGATTCTCCACAGGATCATGTGACACAAGGCAGCAAACAGCTGCCCTCTGGCACGGTATGTAAATGAACTCAGTCACCCTCTGGGTTTTCCCCTCTTCTTTCCCTGCTCTTTATGGAGGACACAGAATCATAGGGAGTAACTAGATGAAGTTTGCTCTGTACTTTAATAGCAGGCAGGAAGCCAAACTGCAAATACAATGACTGGATTCAGTTTTACAAGCAAACACTGGAACTGAATTCACCCTAGTCCGGGAAGAATGCCTCGGATCAGAACTAGCAGGAAGTCCAATTCAAAATAGGGTGTGTCATTTTTAATTCATAGTATGGCCTTTATACCTTTAATGAAGTCCTTTGGAAATAAGTGCTTCCTTCTGTAAAAGGTCCACACAAAAGCCTAAATTTTACTCAAATGCTATCAGAAACGCTGTGCAGGAATGTCTGCATGCCCACAACTCACACCCTTGGCAGAGACCTAGCTGTGCTCTCTCTCCTTCACACACTGATTGTTAAAGTCTTAGAAGACATTAATAATTACTTCGCCCTCCCAACTCCCTTCCGACCTCTGACCCCGCTCTCAAGCACGTGCAGCAACTCTTCCCCTCTGGGTCACTGGAATACCTGAATATGAGACCCTTTGAGACCCTGAGGGAATGAGGACAGTCACATACTTTGGCTCAAACACCTCCTGAAATGTGCCAGGAGGTTCTAGAAGCCTGTCTCTTATGCCTCTGGTTGGAGGGCACAGCCCTCTGACAAGGGACAAATGCAAATGCTCAGAGGCTGCAGTTCCTGAGGGGGTGTCAGGAGCGGCCAGAGCTTCGTGCCCGCGGGGGGGGGGGGGGGGGAGCTCCTCCACGCTGTGGTTGTAGAGCCTTCAGGGATCGCTGTCAGGCCCGTGAACAGTGAGCTGACGTCCAGGCACACACATTTTCATTTGGATGTATGGGAGGAGACAACAGAAGAAATAAGCATGAAATAGCAGCTTCCTAAACTTAAAGGCTTTGGTGAGGAATAAGAAGACCTGCGGGGGCAGAGGGGGATATTTCTCGTGGCGTTATTTTATGTGAACTCTTAAACAGTTTATGTAACTGAGCCTCAGATGTAGAGTTGCCAGATTTACCAAATAAAATATAGGATGGCCAGCTAAATGTGAATTCCAGGTAAGTGACGAGTAACTCTGTAGTGTAAATATGCCCCCTATTTTAACTGAAATTCACATTTACTTGGGTACTCTCTATTTTATTTGGTAATCCTACTCAGGTGTCAATTCTAATGAACTGATCCCAAAATAACTTGTATCTCAAAATACAAATAAAAAATCAGCGCTGGGATTCTAGAGTTGTGACCCAAACCAATGCCAGCAAGTTGTACCTGGTATTTCATGACATTCGGCCCAGCCAGCACTATTTTCTCATGGGGATGTGGACAAAGACACCATCTCTTCACCCAAACACAGGAAAACAGAGGGGCCCACAGTTCTGTAAAAAGACTTTGCAACAGCTCTTGAATACTAAAATTTGGACACCAGAGAAACGAGGTTAGGTAATGGTGTATACCGCACTTCTGTTTCCTTGAGGAAGTTAGCACTTCTCATTGAGAAGACCGTGGCTTGGTTGTGCTGGTATTACTATTAAAAGGAAACATGCTCTTTTGCAGTCTCAGACTACAGAGCGGTATGTAATAAAGAGAAAAGAGTGGCAAACCTGGATGCAATGGGTTTTGAATCAGGGATCAAATGTGACGTGTCACCAACCGACATGAACGCAGACACGCACTGAAGTCTAAGGGGCAGCAGCCCCCTGGAGCTGGAGCCCGTGCTGCTCTGGACTACAGACGATTATTTACGTTGGGGCTATACTAAGGAACTGCTAGACAGCCCAAGTGGTAGAGTTACACCTTTCGAACCTCTGAGTTCAGTTGGTTTTTCCTCCCAGAGCAGTTTTCAAGCCGCCACGAACAGTGGGAATGTAGACACTTCTCAGTCTACACTGGTTCTGCATTTGGCCACAGAACTGGCATTCTAGGCTACAGTCCTATGAAGATCATCTCTGTGGCCTGCCTCCATCTTACTGGTTTGGTTACGGTCAAATGGAGCAAAATAAGTTTTCCATAAAATACCAAGAAACTTCACGAAAAGGAATTTAGGTGAACATACACCAAAGTAGTACTAAGGTTCAAATTCTAAAACTTTTTTTTTTTAATGTCTATTTTTAAGAGAGCACAAGCGGGGGAGGGATCGAGAGAGGGGGACAGAGGATCTGAAATAGGCTTTACGCTGACAGCAGTAAGCCCGATGTGGGGCTTGAACCCATAACCGCCGAGATCATGACCCGAGCTGAAGTCTGATGCTCAACTGACTCAGCCACCCAGGTGCCCCAGGTGCCCCAGGTTCAAATTCTAAAACAAAAATCTGTGGCTCAGTTAAGTATCCAACTTCAGCTCAGGTCGCGATCTCACAGCTTGTGAGTTTGAGGCCTGCATCTGGCTCTGTGTTGACAGCACAGATCCTGCTTTGGATCTTCTGTCTCCCATTCTCTCTGCCCCTCCCCCACTCTCTCTCTCAAAAGTAAACATTAAAAAAAAGAATTTAGACAAATGAAAGAAAAACATCTCCTTTAAAAAACACCTAATTCTAAATATTAAATATTGCTTTTAAAACAATGTGCCAAAACCATCATTAGGTTATTGTAAATTTCACAGATCATACATATTAAAGAGCTTTGTCAGAAATAGTAATATGGGGCGCCTGGGTGGCTCATTCGGTTGAGCGTCAGACTTCGGCTCAGGTCATGATCTCATGTTCGTGGGTTCGAGCCCCGTGTCAGGCTCTGTGCTGGCAGCTCAGAGCCTGGAGCCTGCTTCGGATTCCGTCTCTCTCTCTCTCTCTCTCTCTCTCTCTCTCTGCCCCTCCCCCGCTCTCTCTATCTCTCTCTTTCTCTCTCTCAAAAATAACATAAACATTAAAAAAAAATGAAATAGTAATACTAGGGGCACGTGCCTGGCTCAGGTGGTACAGCATGTGACTCCTGGTACTGGGGTCATGAGTTAAAGCCCCATGCTGGGAGTAGAGGTTACTTTAAAAAAAATAAGGAAGAAAAAAAAAACAGTAGTAGTATTACTACCAGGAAAAAAAGTCCATCCCAAAACAGGGATATCCAGTAAATACAAACCTTTTTAGGATTAAAAAATAAAGGTGAATCATGTTAGCATAGCAATAGAATATTGTACAGACAACACAATGATATTTTGTGATTTCTATTAGGGACACATTTGTACCCAACCCAACCTCTCCAAATGGGCAGGGGAGAAGTGCATGGGGACGGGTTCTGTTCGGTCAAAGGTCACTGGCAGCCAGGAACAGCAGCACTTCCTCTTTCCCTGTGCGCTCACAGGCCCTCGCACTTCCAAGCTGGCTCTGACCAAACCTTTAGTAGCTTTTCCCGCTGCTGACAACCAAATGGGGAAAATAAATGAATTTTAAAACGATTATTTTCTTCATAAACTTGGGGAAAGAAACCATGTAAGGAGAAACACATGTGGGTAAATGCAGTCACGTATTATTACGGATGCTGCAGAAACCAGAGAGCCAAAGTACACACTTAATCTAAAACAACGAAGCAGGCGGGAACAGGATGATCCTTTTAGTACTAAAATTCTTTTTCTCCTGCTCATACATTTCTAAGAACTAGGAACATCCTTCATTAACACAAAATACTGCCCTATCTTGATGATTAGATTAGATTTCCATCGACAAAACCTAACTGGAATGCTTCCAAATAGGAAATGGATCTCTCCTCTACTAGAAAAACAAAAACGTCTGAGCATTTTTTCTAGTATCCTCCTCATAGGTTCTGTCTGTATTTTCTTTATTTATAGCCACACACACTCCATAATACCCAAGACAGAAATTTCTGGCTTGAATTATTTGTCCCTAAGAAGCAAGTAGTAAGGACAGGCAGATCTATGCCACAGTCATCACTAGTTTGTTAGTCACAGACACTTCAGTCAGATCTCTACAGTGAAACTGAGTGAGGTTACCTTCAACTTTTACTTTGGAACCATCCCCCTAGAAACAAGTCAGATTTTGACGCCTAAGTGGATGCCTCTGATTTGACACCCTACTCAGGAGCCTTTCCGGTGGCAGATGACGTGGTTCCAACATTCGCTCTTGAAATGCTACACACGTGCATCGTCCCCTGAGGAAGTTTGGCCCTTATCTCTTCTTCAGAGCAAGGCCACGCCCACATTCACACGGAGGCTGTACTGCAGCACAAGACCAGGTGACGCTGTCCTCTCTAAAGGAAAGTTCTGTAGGTGTGTTCCCTAGAACACTTTTGAGTCTCATCCAGTTTGTTTATATTTGCTCTCATTTTCTTCTCTCCTGTCATTAACAAACTACAGGAGACTCCAGAAAACTTGAGTAGGTTACCTGTGTGCTAAGTACTAACGCAAGTCTAAGACAAAAGTGGGTTTGGGCTCCTACCCAAAGCTGGTTAACTAGAATTTCATTCTGTAGTCTGATATGCCCAGTGCCACACAGCTTTGTGACCGCTACTTGTAGTGGGACATTTAGCAAATCTCTTAGTTTCCTCATCTGCAAATTTAAGATAATAATGCGTCCCTTGCACTGTATTAGGGATTAAATGCCAGATTAGCCTATACAAAATATTAAATATGACTAGCTTCTTTTTTAGGGAACACTGTAAAAATTTTCATGCCACCTGTAGTACACTGTCTTGGGCTCCCAAAAGTTAGATGGGGAGAGATGGGAATCGGCTCAGAAACCAGAAGAAAAAGTCAGGGTGCAAAGAGTCTTACGGTTAAATTTTTAAATGAATGAACAAAACACTCTTGAGCCACACTCTTGGAACTTGCCTGATACAAGCATAAAATTCAACAATTCAAGTTTTGTTCAGTTCATAGCAAAGACTCAAAGTGGGTAGCAGCTTCAATACGAAGTAACAGGTCAGCCGAACGGGTCCCTGCTCCCCGCGGCGCTCACGCACACAGGGTAAACTAACCGTTAGCGAGCTAGAGACTCCTCACGGAGCGAGGCGATCACTCGGAGGTTGATGAAATATCACGTTAAAATTCCTTTTCAGAATTTCTCAGGAAAACTGAGAAAGACAACAAACTAAAAATCAAGTAACCGGATACTCCATATTCATAACGCATACGATAAGTCTGTCAAACCTGCAGTAACGGTTATACTTTGGTAGCTGACTCTCCTCCTTCCACCAGGATTCAAAATGAATTTGTGCTATACTGAGGGTGTAAGAGTTTAATACAACGGCAAGGGCTAAAGTAAAAAACCCTGCTAGACTTTGTGCTTACTGACTAGTTTAGTTGTCTTTGAAATTGATCGTGTACCTTGGGTTTGAATTTTTTAAGATCATGTCCCTCAATCAAGCATTTATTTTTAAATTATTCACACGCACAAGAATCAAGGCACGAATTTAGGATAAGGTTTACAGACTATCAACACAATGAAACAGAATATAGAGCAAATAAATAAATCCTACAATGTATAGGTATATGGAGACATTTAAAATGGTGAGGGGATTATTCAGAAAGTGATGCTGATAAAACTGTTTGTAAATAAATATGAAAATTGACCCCTACATACCTCATTTTAGTGTCTTTTTAAAAATTTATTTTTGAGAGACAGAGACAGACAGCATGAGCAGGGGAGGGTCAGAGAGAGAGGGAGACACAGAATCTGAAGCAGCTAGCTCTGAGCTAGCTGTCAGCACAGAGCCTGACGCGGGGCTCGAACCCACGAACCGTGAGATCATGACCTGAGCTGAAGTCTGATGCTGAACCGACTGAGCCAGCCAGGTGCCCCTGATTTCATTATTTCAAGATGTCTTCAATGTTCGTAATAATTTTACAATCTTTTCTTTTCTAGTTCTTTAATGTCTACGCATGGTAGCTTTAGATTAAAAGCTTGGTTTTTCCAAGAAAACTAAAATCAGTGAAAGTGAATATTATCATTTTAGATACTTAATGAATTTGACATAAATACAACAAAAGACTATGCTGGAGCAAGATTAGCTAATTAGAGGAGATCTCACCCTCTCTCTGGACCCTTCTAGAGCAGTGCCCATCTAGGGAGGCCTGTGGTCACAGATGTGCACATCACATCAAGTAACCGGCGGCTACGGGCAAAGGGAAGACTAGAACTGGAGTAAGTAAGACTTGATGAGGAACTTCTTGTATGTTTGTTCACACTTTTATTTTGCCGGTAACAATCACTAATTGTTTACCGGGGGCATTTCAGAATTTAAAGTGTATTATGTGCTCAATATCATTAGTCATTAGGAAATGCGAATCAAAACCAGGGTGAAATGTCACTTCATGCCCATTAGGATGGCTATTAAAAAAAATACCAAGTGTTGGTGAGGAAAATGAGAACTGGGAGCCCTGCATTGCCAATGGGAATGTAAAATGATACAGTTGCTATGGAAAAACACTATGGTGGTTTCTCAAAAAATTAAACATAGAATTACCATATGATCTAGAATTTTTACCCCTAGATATATATTCAAAAGGACTGAAAGCAGGGATTCAAACAGATACCTGTTCACAAATGTTCATAGCAGCATTATTCACAACGGTCAGGTGGTAGAAACAACCCAAATACCCACGAACAAATGAATGGATAAACAACAGGTAGTAGTATATATCTGTACAATGGTACATTAGTCAGCCTTAAAAAGGAATGAAATTTTGATATATGCTGTAACATGGATGAACCCTGAGGACATTACGCTAAGTGAAACGAGCAAGACACAAAAGGGCAAATACTGTATGACCCCACGTACCTGAATTACTTAGAAGAGGCAGATTTATAGAGGTAGAAGGTATAACAGATTACCAGGAGCTGGGGTGCAGGAGATGCGGGGAGCAGGGAGCTAATACTGTTTAACGGGGACAGAGTTTCTGTTTGGAATGATGAAAAAGTTCTGGACATGAACAGTGGTGACGCTTGCAGCAGGTTATGAATGCACTTAATGACTCTGAATCTACCTAAAAAATTAAAATGGTAAATTTTATGTTATGGGCATTCTCCACAAGTTAAAAAAGCATATCATGAACTATGTGTGTATATGCATGAGAGTCTGCGGAGTGAGGCGGTATGCCTGCCTCAGAGTAGAGCAGCTTCAGGTAATCAGTCAACAAACATACTACCTACCTACAGTTAGGAGATACGCATTGAGAAATAGCTTAGATAACTTAATACCTAAAGTATCCAGTACCTGGGACCAACTGCCAGAAAGCACACTAGAAGGACAGTGTCAGGTGGTGGCTTTGGGTCCCTCCACGCTGCACAGGGAGCAGGTCAGAAGGAGGACACGTGTTCTTCCTTTGGTGAACCTTCTAAATCAGACAGACAGGAAAATGGTGTTTGAAAACAGAGTTCTGTGATTTCTATGACTGCTTGCAGGCACAGAGTCACTTAAATTCTTCAGAAGTATAAGACGAAGGCAGACTTCAGAAACGAAGGGCATCATGGTCTCTTTGACCTGCAGTCGTAAATGTCAGAAGCTTGGCATGCTGTTTTTTAAGCTGTATGCATGCACAAAAGAATACAGTTTACAATACATATTTGTATTTATCAAATTGTCCTTTAAAGCCATCTCTATCATACATATATTTACATTTCCCTCGTTAGATTGTTTTCTTAGCATTGGCTACTCAAATCACTTTCAATCATCAACTCTGACAGCTTTGGAATCATACCTCAAGACACTGATCCCGTAGAATTTAGCACAGATTTGAGTGTCCTTTTGTGTGCCTCACTGTACTCTCAGATTTCTATTACAGCAACTGTAAATAAATATTACACATATTTACGGGCACATATTCCCGCAAACAGGGAAGAAGGAGTGCATCTTCTTTACATCCTCGGCACCCACTCTGGCCTGATACAGAACAAGTTACTCAGTAAGTATTTGTAGAACTGATGGTTGAACACATCTGGGATATATTAGTAACTCTATGAGACCAGAGATCACTAGAAGATGAGTATTTGTTACAGAAAGCCCCTCTCCCCCAAATCTAGCAGTCGTTTCCATACCAAATGAAGGAAACAGAAATTTTAATCAGTAATTTTGGATTTAGAGAATTTAGCAAATGTACATCCAGGACAGAGCCAGGCACATTAAAGGCAACAAATCCTAGTTTTTCTCTAAAACCTTGCCAAATACTATTTTTAGTTTTTGGTGTATTTTTACTATTAGATTTAGGGTTTTCTAATCAAAGTCTTCTATAAAAGTGTATGGATTCTGACCCACCCACTGGCTGCGAGCACCACTGTGCCTTACGGGTTACAGACCCCCAGTCAGGCAGCCCCCGCAGACTGCGGTGCCGCAGGGCCACGCGGGGCGCGAGGCAGAAGAGAACAACAGTAAGTGACTACAGCAAAACAACCTGTTTTCCGAATTCTAAACACATACTGCAGAAAAACACACATTTAGACACATACCTAACCCTAGAACTTCCAGTCATTTTGAAGCTGTTAGGATCTTATCCCAACAACAGTCTCTCCTCCATCCCCACTCCTACATCTAAAAATAAAATCGTACATAACAGCGGCATATTTTGCTTGCTTTAGCCAGGAGCTCAGAAAACCCCCTCAAGCCCTGCTGTCGCTGGATCAGGCCATTGTATACTATGAGTCAGCACTTCTCCACATTTCTGGAAATTCCTCACCAGCAACACAAACCCACAACAGGAAGCCAACTTTCCATTTCAATGTATAACAGGAAGTATTCAAACACATTTCACCTAAACCGGAGAGATGTTGTTAACATAACTGCTGTTACATCAAAATAATTAATAATCTACAAAAAGGCATCCATTTAAAAAATAGTTTAGTCTGAAAATACAAAGACAAAAATTTTGATTTGCTAAACCAGTAAAATAAATTTGAACAAAGGTACTTCAGGGGCTAGAAGACAGGAAAATACAAATTAAGTTTAAATTTTAACTCAATTACTTTCCAATTTTCTGTTGTACGACTCTGGCAAAACCTATGTTTATTATATTAAGAGTTTGCTAAGTTTTGTTTTGAAAACCTAGCTTGGCCAGTAATGTGATATATAGAAATAACAATAGAAATGTAAATATTTTGAGAAAAAAAAACCTCTGCAGCAAATATTTTAACATATACACCTCTCCCCTCAAATAATGGCTTGAAATTATTCAATTAGCACAAAACACCTGAACAGATTCCAGAGATTTTATGTCTCAGAAGTGACTTTTTAGAAGATTAACAGACTCTAAGATAGCCTGTACGTGAAGTTCACGCACCAGGGTGTCTTTTCCTCACTTTGCACTCAGAAGACTGCTTTCATAGTTAAAATGTCAGCTACAAGAAGTTGTTTTCAAAATTTAAGTTCAGTGAAAAGCCAAACAGCTCAGCTATTACAGTGATTAATAAATGCATTTAACATTCGTGCAGCATCAGAATGCAAGACATCTGGTTCTAATTTCAATTTTGGCTCAGAATAAAAGCGCCTCCCCCACAATAGTTTGATTATAAACTGTTCTTTTCCTCCTCTCTTTTTTTCCTCTTTGGAAGCTGTTGTCCTTCATTCTTGCTGGAAGCCACCTGACCACTGCCAGGAAGAGGAATGCAAAACATTCCCAGGAGCGGCTGTGACGTCAGCACCACATTCCACCTCTCCGCGGTCAGGGCTGACGGGAAACTCCAGCCTCCAGCAAAATCCCTCAAATGAGATAACAGCCGAGGCCTGCACTAAATCATACTAAAAACTCCCTCATGTTCTGCTTTAAAGAGAACGAGACTGAGAGAGATGGAGGAAGGGAGGAAGACAGAACAGAGCTGGCTTTGTAAGGCATGTTTACTGTTAATCTTCAAAACTGTTTGTTTGTTCCTTGGGGGATAAAACAAGGAAAAAGCGAGTTGACATCACTGTCAGCAGACGGATCGCATTAGGCGTTAGCGTGTAGACAGGGCAAGACAACAATACAATAGTCTGGGCTTCAGTCCGTAGGCGGTTCTCACTCCCAACAACTGATTTCCTAAGCCCCTTACAGAGGAGACAAAGTCCTGCTGAAGAACGCTTGAGACATGTTAAGAACGCAGTAGATGCGTTTGCTTTAAAGATAAATATTATAAGACAGAAACTGAAAGGTTTTAAATATCCTAAAGAAAATACAAATATAATCGTCTTACGTAGAATTTTCATAACTTCCTAAATTCTGTCAACAAGTGTGTTTTAACATATTTACAAATATATTACACATGATGTTTTGTACTCTGCTTTTTACATATGCTAAATCATGTGTTTTCCCCTGAATAGGATGATCTTCTATTCTTTATGAAACTCTAAAACTATAAAGTGCTTCTTAGGGAGGCAAGAGGGCATCTATTACAAAAAATGCTTTATGCACACAACTTTTGAGGATGCTGCTAAATGATATCCTTAGAATAAGTTTGTAGGTATGGGTAAGAGAATTATGAAACTTCCTACGGCATTAGCTGCCCTACTGATTTCCAAAAGAGCTACACTCCACTAAAAGACAACTGTCAGCTTCCTGTCTCCATTGTACTTGTTACTTTGTCAGCATTTATAGTATATGCACAAATAGTTGCACATAGAGTGGGTAAATAATAATTTGCCAAAGATACTTTCATTTATATTTTTCTGATTAACAATGAGACTGAAGAGTCCTCCAGGAGCTGAGTTTTGGGTAGTTTTCGTGATTTGAATTTTTAGAAAAAATGGCACAACTGAAGGTATTATAAAAAAATATTAAATTCATCTAATCCATCAAAATGCTAAATAAAGATACACTGAATTTGGGATCTGAATGACCCATCTATGTAAAGGCACAACAATAATTCAAGTATAGATATTCTTATTATGTTTTTTATGGAAAAGATAATGGAGTAGAGTCACATGCTATGGGTTGGTTGAAAATAAATGCTGTTAGGTTTAAGTTGGTGTGGCAAACATATGAGTCCTGACCTGGTAGACATAATATTCTATACCTCATAATATTCTATACCTTAGACAGTAAAAGGAAAAGTCTAGAAAACAGCAAAGAATTTCTAGGACAGGCCTAGATCCCTATCCAAATGAGAACTGATAGTCAAAGAATCTGGTATTATTCTTATGGTCAGAAAATGGGAAATCTTTCTAGAGACTGCATGAAAATGTTTATAAACACTGTACGTATTTATTGCAACCCAGAACTTTATTGGTGATGCTGAGAATGACAGAAGCCACATACGTGTGGGACTGCAGGGTGTACAGGAAATCTCTGTATCTTCAAATCAGTTTTGTTGTGCAACCTAGACCTGCTCTAAAAAACAAAGTCTGTTTTTTAAAAATGGAGTTCTCGCTAAAACGGCAGAATTCAGAATACACCTTTAAAAATTAAATTTAAATTATTTTTAATGTTTACTTATTGTGAGAGAGAGAGAGCACGTGTGCACAGGCAAAGTGGGGGGGGCAGAGACAGGGGAGAGAGAATCCCAAGAAGGCTCTGCACTGTCAGTGTAGCGCCCAATGCCAGGCTTGAACCCATTAACCTCGAGATCATGACCTGAGTTGAAATCAAGAGTTGGACGCTTAACCAGCTGAGCCACCAGGAGCTCCAAATTAAAATTCTTAATAAAAAAAAATCTTAGGGGAGCCTGGGTGGCTCAGTTCATTAAGCAATCAGCTCTTGATCTCAGCTCAGGTCATGAGCTTGGCTCGTCATGATCTCCAGGTTCGGGAGTCTGAGCTGGCAGCTTTGAGCCTGGTTGGGATTCTGTCTCTCCCTTTCTCTGCCCATCCTGTGCCTATGCATGCACTGTCTCTCTCCAAATAAGTAGGTGAACTGGGGCACCTGGGTGGCTCAGTCAGTTAAGCATCTGCCCTCAGTTCAGGTCATGAACTCATGGTTTGTGGGCTCGAAACCCCCAACACCCCCTCCCTTTGGGCTCTGTGTTGACAGCTCAGATCCTAGAGCCTGCTTCAGATTCTGTGTCTCCTCAGTCTCTCTCTGCTCCTCCCCCACTCATGTTCTGTCTCTCTCTCTAGAAAATGAAAAAAATGTTGAAAAAAATTTTTAAATAAATAAGTTAACTTAAAAAAATCTTTAAAGAAAGGAAAACAGTAAAGAAGTATTTAATAATTTATCATTCCTTTCTTTTTATCATAAGGCCTTTCAGGGAGTTTTTCACCAAAATACAGAACAGTAGAGGTGTAGCAAAAATGTTATATCAAAAGTCAGGGTCATTTGAGTTCATTTAAAAAAAATCATAAAAAAATAATACATATAGAAACAACCGATGAAAACAGCAAATACTATCTAAAAATGAACCACAATGCCCAAGTAGTTGGCACAAGAGATGGTCCTAACATACGTGCCCAGCACCTCATGCTCCTGAATCACCTGGTGCTACAGCACCCGGCCACAGAGTATTCAGGGAGGGCCTGGTGAGGACCACATTTCCAACGCGAGGAAACAGCCGGGTGGTGAGAGAAAACTACAGCTAGCCTAAGAGAATTTGGAAAAAAGTCTCAAAGTTGAAGATGCTGATATGTCAGAGTTACCTAAGAGCTGACTGCAAGACATGTATATGTGTCACACACGACAATTTTTCATTTTTTATTTGGTTCCAAAATGAAGTTATTTTTTTAAGTCCTTCCCCACCCCGAGGGGCAGAGAGAGAGCAGGGACAGAGGCCTGTGAGCCTGATGGGCGGTTCGAACTCACGAATCGCAAGATCATGACCTGAGCCAAAACTAGACACAAGCAACTGAGCCACCCAGGCGCACCCCAGCTAACTGAAATTTTAAAACATGGTTCTGTTATTTACTCCTCTCTCTATGCTTTTTGAAGGGAATATTACAGTCTTTTAAAGGGATGTTCTATTTGATAACAAAGGAAGCTTTATATTAACCTAAAAAAGCCAGAGTTTTGTTTTTAATTCCAGATAAGAAATATCTAGGTACTAAAGGACCAAAATCTTAATCATAATAATGATACAAAGAAGACCAAAATCTTAGAACTCTACCAACTCCTGGATGAGAAGTGTTTTCAAGTCGCTGTCAGCAGACGGACCGTGTTACACACAATGACACACGGGGGAAAGTGCTACTTCCTCCCCGTCTGAGAACAGTGACGGGCCCGCGTGCTTACGATGACTGGGCAGGTTGCTGGCTTGTCAGGGCCCAGGTCTGTCCTCAGGACTAGTCCAAGTTTTCAGCTTTTATTTTGTAGTACTGCTGAAAAATATATAGGCCTGAGAAATGTTGGGAAGAGACAGGCAAGTCTTAAAATTAACATTTAACCTGTCCTTATTTGATTCTGAAGTGTTAAAAATAAAGTATAACTCTTTAAGAACAATCTATTTTTACAGTCCTAAAGCATTAATTTTCCAGGAAATACATTTTTAAGATATATCTAAATTATTACTCAAAATAGCTAATTGTATTTGTGCCATTTACTGTTTTTTGTTTTTGTTATGTTTTTGTTGTTTTTTTACTGGTTGCAGGTTTAAAAGTAACAAACAACCTCCAACCTATATGGCATGAGTGAGCCTTTCTATGGTATTCCAAACTACAGCAACTTCTATGCTTGAAGACCTGTGCTGTGCAAGGCAACACGCCTTATCCAGATTTCCTGCCCTGAAGGACTTAGCAACCTGCCAAATAGCAAGATAAGAGAGACCTAAGTCACAGCTCTTATATTAGGAGAATATGTCAGATGCTAAATGAGAGACCCTGATTTTGAAAAAAGAAATAAGCAAACAAATAAAAAAACAAATTAAAAAAAGGCTCAAACACTGGGGAGAGCTCACCAGCTGGAAAGAATCAAGACAGACTTCATGAGGAAGTAGAATCCGAGATGTTTTAAATGAAGAGTTAAGACATTCCAGGACGAGTAAGGGTGGAAATGCCAGGAATACTGAGTTGGTTCATGAACTGGGCCACAGAATAAGTAACAGAGCAACAGAAACACACGTTGGAAAAGTCCTACGAGGGAATCATAACGTGGGCGCCGAGCACCGCAGGCGGCTGTCGCACACTACGAGGAACCACCTGAGGTTGCGAGGATGTGAGCAGCGCGGCCAAAGCTGTGTTTCCAAAACTTGTATCAGGGCTATGGCTACATCACTGGTAGGACACAAAATGGTTTGAAGAAAACAGGCTGCAGAAGTAGGCAGGTAGCCAGCTGGAAGCCGCCACAGTGGTTCAAGCAAGGAGTAAGAGGGTAGCAGTGAAAATGAAATAGAAAGAGAACCACAGAGCCATTCTGGAAGGACAGACTCGGAAAGCTCAGGCACTTATCTGTTCCTTACTGTCTGGTATGCCATGTTAAGCAGATCCCCCCAATCACCAGGAACAAGGAATAAATTCATTAGGGCCAAAATGTACCACGGCTGACCTATTTCTCAGAGATGAGACAGCTGGGAGATTTTTAAAACTAACCCTTATGTAAAGGTTTTCCTTGGTTTGTTTATTTTGCAAGATACTTGTTTTTATAGCTTGGTAATAATAAAATTAGGTGCGTGGGAAGCATGGGTCACTCTTACCACACTGTGTCCTGTTTCCTTACATGTGGCATGGGGAAGTACCTCTGATGTACAGAGGTTTAGTTATCCAGACTTCGGGTATCAAGTTAGGAAGCAAGTGCTCCCGGAGACCTATCCTTGGAACTTTCCAGGGCAGGAGTCACACCGGTTAAAGGTGGAGACCTTACTACCTCTGACACTTCCTGGCTTTCTGTGGTCTGGTTTCTTTCCATCATTTTGCAGATGATTGTGTGCTAAGAGACCTTAATACAGAATTACTTTAAAAAACATAAGGCTCAATAGTGGGCTCCCTGAAATCTCAGCATGCCCACATCTCATACACCTCTGGGAGCCCTAAGGTAAGAGCAGAGAACAGCCGCTCTGAGTAGGTGCCCCGGAGCCTCCATGTCTGGTTGTTGAAGAGATTATCTTGGGTGCATCAGATTGCCTTTGATCCTCTGACAAAGATTAGTTGATTATACTTATGTGTGTCTATTTCTGGGCTCCCTATTCCATTCCACTGGGTCTATTTTTGTCTGTTCCTTCACCATTTCAACGCTGGCTTGGTTACTACAGTTTCACAGTAAGTCTTCAAGTTGGATAACATTAGTCCTCCAATTTTGCTCTCCTTCGATACTGTGTTGGGTACGTCAGGTCTTTTGTCTCTCCGTATAAACATCAAAATCAGTTTGTTGAATGATCATTTTATTTTAAGTACTTCTGAATGTATTCCTAGGACCAAGGTCATTCCTTTGAAAAAAGGTGGGTACAATGAATACACTCAGGACATTTGACATTGTTATTATAATCTAATATGCAGTCCATATTCAGATTTCACCAACTGTCCCAATACTGTCCGTTAGAGCAATTCTTTTCTAACCCATGATCACAATTGTGGCTAGTAGCAGGACTTTGATACTGAGTTTGGACTCTTTATCTTTTGTATGTTCAGAATATAAGACTTTATCCCCGCCCACATTCGTCTCAGACCATCGAGCCTTAGGTGATTCGACATCAGCAGGCACAACATCAAGAGACACTGCGTTCGGAGAACAGAGAGCCGGTGTCACTGCTCCCCTTCCGCCCAGTCCTGCCCTGGGGGGGGGGGGGGCAGTGCTGGTGCGGACCGGCCCTGATGGGAGCACTACACACAGGATTCCGGGGTTCCTCCACAGCCAGGGGCAGCCAGCCCCATCGCAGGTAAGCAGAGCCGCCGCACTGAGCCTTGCCAACAAATTCACAGTAGCTCCAAAGAGCAGTAAAAGCAAAAGACCTCCCCAGGTTGAGTGCTGTTGAGGTTACTACACTAGGCCCCCCCTTATCCACGGGGGCCATGACCATGTTCCAAGGCCCTAGAGGATGCCTGAAACCACGGACAGTACCAACTCTCTATACGCTCTGTTTTCCCCCATACGTATGTACTTATGATGAAGTTTAAAATTAGGCATAGTAAGAAATTAACAACAGCAGTAATAAAACAGAACAATTACAACAATACACTGTAATAAAAGTCTGTGAATGTAGTCTCTTTCTCTCAAAGCACCCTATGCTGTATTCATCCTTTTTCTCGTGATGATGAGAGATCATAAAATGCTTCTGTGATGAGCTAAAGTGAGGTGAACAAAGTAGGCTTCAGGAGGTAGTGTTAGGCTACTATTTCCTCCTGACAGTAAGTTAGAAAGTGGATCATCTACTTCCGGATGGCGGTTGACTGTGAATAACTGAAACCGCAGACAGTAAAACAACCAGGGTAAAGCCAGACTACTCTCATTATCATTGCTACTATTGTAGTTCCAGTCAGTTCCTGACTTTGGTGAAGATAATAGCAGATTCCCGAAGGCAATCCCCAGCTATAGAAATTCATTCTTGAAAACTAGTTCAATCAAATTATTCTAGAAATGACAATCGCTGAAATAGTTTGCTAATTTCACAAAGAAGTACCAGTATTTTTAGTGGGAGCCTCTAGATGGTGATTTACCAGTTTCAAATTTGGGTATCAAAATTTGAGAGCTTTTTCAAGATAAAACTCCAACTCTATCCTATCTCCATCCCAACACTCTCCTTCTGCTTGCTTCTGCATGCTTCTAAGCATGCAAATGAGTCACCTGATTGATCAGAAGGTGACCAAGAGTTTTAGATCCTAATTCCACAATTATAATATCCCTCAGCCTTACAGCAGTAGTTATTGATTTAATTTTGGATCACAGACCATTATGAAAATTGGTATCAAGGAATCCAGGAACCCTCTCCCTAGAAAAGTTAACATACATGTGAATTTCACAAATTGTCTCTTTCAGAGACAAAACAGTAGCACTGTTCATCAATTTCCTCGTCCTGTCTTTGTACTTCAGCCTCTCACTCATGTCCTTTGGACATAATCTATGTGACCACCTATCCTAAATGGTCTGTTCATTCCTCTAGGCTGATTGCTTTGGGGATGGCAGTTACCCCCAAGGATCACCACTAGGTACTGGTGATACTTGGTACCACACAGAATATTATTCAGGGCTTACTAGAGTCAAGAAGAGCAATTAGCCTGCCTGTCTAGGGTACAGTCTGGCTTCATAGCTTATCTGTTATGTTGACATTTTCTATGAACTCTGTTGAATGGCAGGAAGTAAAAAGGATAAAGTTAAATATTAAGTAGATGATATAAACTGTAAGAATTTTTTTAAAAGATTTTATTTTTAAGTATTCTCTCCATTCAACTTGAGGCTCAGACTTAAAACCCCAAGATCTCTACTGACTGAGCCAGACAGGTGCCCCAAACTATAAGGACTTTTAATAGATTTTTTTAAAGAAAAGCCAAAAAAACCAAAAAAAACCCCAAGAAACAGGAGCCAACATTAAACGAAATGACTGAAAAAAGATGTATAGATATAATAAAATCTGTTAAAAAATAAGACAAGCCTGGGGCGCCTGGGTGGCTCAGTCAGCTGAGCACCGATTCTTGATTTCAGCTCTGGTCATGATCCCAGGGAGATTCTCTTTCTCTCTGTCTCTGCCCCTCTCCTTGGCTCACACTCTCTCTAAAAAAAAAGTAAAAAAAAAAAAAAAAGAAATAAAAAAAGACAAGCCCAAGAATATAGTAAAAAGCACACACAATTGCAATGGTGATTTTAAGAAAATCCAGTAGTACGGCTTCTTGAACAGGAAAGGGTAAGATCTTGACGGCTGAGGCAGCTACAGAGCAGCAAAGCTGGACTCGCCACCCTGACCCCGGACAAGGCCCCCCTGCGAAGGGGCCTGAGATCTGTGTCCGTGGGGAGACAGCTCTAGAACAAGCAGCTTTTACACCCACACACACATCGCCATAAGCCAGGTGACATTTGTTTTTAAATACATTTAGTTGCTTTCCCTTTTCATGCTTTCAACATTCACCCCAATTTACAATCTACTTTCTAAAAAAAAAAAATTACTATCCAACAAACCACCAAGCAAATGGAAGTTTTACACAGTTAGAGATGACATGCTGAGGTCTGTGGGACTGAGGAAGGAGAGGAGCAAGAGCTTCTTAAACGACGGCTTCCCACGAAGACTCAGCTAACGAAAGAGGCAACAAATCCAGCATGGGACGTACAGAAGCATCCGGGGGCTGAGCCTTTCTTCACTGTGAACCTGTCTTCACTGGTAGGAGGCGCATCCCTACAGCCGACACCTGGGGTCAGGGCTCCAGCAGAGCCCGACATAAAACACCCTGAACAACATCTCACTTCGAATTGCCCGCTCCATGATTCTTTCCCTCACTACGCAGTAAGGTACGCACCCACGGCCCCGTACAGGACAGGTCCGCCATGAATGCTTGCTGGTCCTGTACCTGAGAATGAAAAGCAAGGGCAAGTGCTGGAGATGAGGAGTAATGAGAAACTTAGGGGCTTACAGGAGCTTGAGGAAAATAAGACTCTCACAGGCTAAACAGAAAGACGGCAGCAATGTCAGTTAAAGGGTGATCTGGGCCTTAGAAACAAATAAATGTAGAAAAGAACATTTCAAAGGGTGAAAGCAAACATGGGATGCAGCTGCAAATCTTAGGTGCGTCAGTAACGTAGACGGGCGTCAGCAACAGGAGAAGAGAAACACATACTTTAGATACAAATATCTTTGTGCCACACTCACCTTGTACGTTACACAAACTACAAACTGAGTACTCACATTAAAGGTGACAGACATTGGACATAAAGAGTCACCCGAAACTATTTATCTACTCTGAGGAGGGTGATATATGAACGACGTTGGTTTGGCCTCCATGAAAAGCGACCCTGTCATCCACTGGTAGTTACCGTGCAAGGCCGGCAGGTCACCGCCGTGCCTAAAACGTGCTTGATACATTAGGAATGAAGAGTAGTTTGATGGAGTCCCACTTGGGGATTTTTGCTTTTGCTGTTTGTGTTTCTGGTGTTACATAAAAAAATCATTGCTGAGACCAATGCTGTGAAGATTTTTCCCTATGTTTTCTTCTAAGAGTTTTATGCTATCCAGTCTTTGATACATCTGGAGTTAATTTTTTGTGAGTAGTTTGTCACAGGGGTCCAATTTCACTTTTCTGTGTGTGTTATTAACACATTAGTAGTTTTTCTAAAATATTTGTGGAAGAGACTATACAAACTTAAAGTTTCTGCACATCAACAAAATAAAAGGCAACGCCTATAAAATGGGAGAAAATTTTAGCAAACCATATACTGAATAAGATGTTAATATCCAAAATACATAAACCCATACAATTCCACAACAAGAAACACTGATTAAAAATGGACAGAGGAGGGGCGCCTGGGTGGCTCAGTCGGTTAAGCATATGGCTCTCGATTTTGCCTCAGGTTATGATCTCACGGTTGTGAGATAAAGCCCTGTGTTAGGCTCCGCACTGCACACCGCGGTGTGGAGCCTGCTTAAAATTCTCTCTCTCCTTCACCCTGCTGGTGTGCACTCTCTCCCCAACTCTCTCTGAAAGATTAATACAGAAATAATAAAATAAAATAAAATAAAATAAAATAAAGTAAAGTAAAATAAAATAAAATAAAATAAAACAGAGGAACTAAATAGAAATTTTTCCAAAGAAAGCATCCAAATAGCCAACAGGTACATAAAAAGATGCTCAACATCACTCACCATCAGGGAAATGCAACTAAAATACTAAAATAAAATATCACCTCATATTTGTTAGAATGACCATCATTAAGAAGACAAAAGATAACAAGTAATGGACTTAGAGAAAAGGGACCTTTGTACACTGCTGGTAAAAATGTAAACTGGAATACAATGTGGAGGTCCCTCAAAAAATTAGAAATCCATCCACTTTATGAACCAGCAATTCTACTTCTGAGTATACACTCAAATGAAATGAAAACAGGACACTGAAGAAATAAACGCACTCCCATGCTTATTTAGATACAAAAGCTAATGTATGAAAACAACACACATATATCTAGCTGTGTCTATATATATCTACTTCCCCCTAACCCTCTATGTATGTGTATCTATATGTACAGACTCTCTCTAAGTATATGTATGTGTGTATATATATATATATCTCACACAGAGGAATATTATTCGGTCATGAGAAAGGGAATCCTGCCATTTGTGACAACCACGGACGGACACTAAGGACATTATGCTACGGGAGATGTGTCAGAGAAAGACAAATACTGTATGATAATACACGGAATCTAAAAAAACCCAAACTCTGTAAAAGCAGAGAGTAAAATAGCGGTTCCCAGGGGCCTGGGGGTGGAGGAATAGGAGAGATATGGCTTAAGGGTGCAAACTTGCAACGAGAAGTAAATATGTCCTAGGATCGACTGCGGAGTATAGTGAATATAGACAAGACTGTATTATGATCATCAAAGTTCCTAAGAGACTAATCTTCATTATTGCAAGAACGGAAAAGAAAGGATGATTATGTGAGGTGATACAGGTGCTAACTATTGCAGCAACAATCAAAATACAATATATAAAAGTGTCAACTCAACATGCTGTACATCTTAAATTTATAAATATATTTCAATTAAAAAAAGAATGAAAAACAGGGACTAAGAACTCAACTATTTCCAGAGACTTCCTCTTAACCAACTTCAAATGGTCCATTTATACATTTTTTAAAACTCAATTATGTAGTTAGCCTCGTGGATCATATATTCAGCCCAGACATTCACACATGCTGGTCTCCCAAAACCGCTTTCCTACCCAAAACTGCTTTCCTACTGCTTTTCACCTTCAGGTGAAAAGGAACTGTGAGAGGCCATTCAATGCAGACAGGGCACAAACTATAAAACAGGAACTACGCTAAAGGTCAGAAACCCAGTGATAAACACAACACGCCACTGACAGAACACAGTGCACGACCGGAGAAGAGGCCACGTCGTGGAAGGCAGGACTTGCGGATCTTGAGTTCAAGGGGGAAGCACCACGGGTGCTGTAGAAGGAAAGGAGCCCTCTGAGAGAGGAAAGAGACCGGGAGGAGCGCACAGTAGCTCACACAAGCAAAACACTTCCTCCAAACCAGCGAGTGGGACAACGAGAGGGCTGGATTGCCATGAATTCTTACCATGAGCAAGGCTCAGAGACGGCAGTTTCACAGGTCCGTGCAGCGGCCAGTACGCAGCCTGCCTGTGCTCCTGTGCAGAAGGAGTCACTGGGAGACATGCTCCCCCTTATGGAACACATCTGGGAGATGTGGCATTGCCTTTCAAGGGGCAAAAGGGCCGGAGGGTGCCATTACCCTCCCCTACCCCTTAGCATAGGCGCAGAGATACCTGCTGAGGGGGGCCAACTTGGTAACTGGCTTTGTGCTGTGCTTTATTCCAAACTGCAAGCTCCTGTGCATCGGTGCGGCCGCTCTTCTGGGAGAAACCTGCACCAGCCCCAGCATGAGGAGCTTCTCCTCCAGAAGTTCAGTGTGGGTCCGTGCCAGGCCAGGTCCCTCAAGTCTCAAGTCTGGCGTTTTAAAACTAAGTCAGTCTGCCTGGGATAAAACATAGGTTGCACTGTGCAGCCAGGCAGGCAGATGGCCTAGACACAGACGAGGTGAAGACAGGGATCTGAGGGGCCCCTGGAACACATGAGCAGAGACTGTCTACTCTTCATTAGGGACCCCTCAGCAGTGGCAGGCACAAATTCTCCTTTCTAGAGACGAGGGATGGGCTGGTGCCACTTCCCTCCCCTAGGACCCAGCACAAACACCACAACACCAAGAGTGGTGGCCTAAATCACTTACCCCAGGCCCAACCTCCTTGCGCTCTGCAGGTGCTGCTTCCCTAGAGCAAGTGTGTATGGGACCAGAGGACCAGGCCTCTCCCCCGGAAGGCCAGCACAAACTCCCCCCACACACCAAAACTGCTGACCGCGGAGCGCCGCAAAGCTTCAGCTCTCAGAAAAATAGCATCAGGTCTCTTTCACCAAGCAGACTAGAGCACGCCGAGTTAACACTTGCCACGCTCTGGCTAAGGTAAAACACTCCCCACTGCAGGCCAGGAGCGACTCTGGGAGGACGGATCTGAGGGAAAGAGGGGCCAAAACACACAGCGGCAGAATGCCCACAGCACACACCAGCAACGCTTCCTGAAGCTCCCGGCTCTGGATAGTATATGACCTTTTTTTCATAAAGCCATTACTCTCAGAAGCAGGAAACATAACAGGTTTTCCTACACACAAGACAGAGACCTACACAAAATGCCAAGATGGAGGGATTCATGTCAAAATAAAGAACAAGAAAAGGTCATGGCCACTGATCTAATCGAAATAGGTACAAGTAATATGCCTGACCCAGAATTTAAAGTAACAATCATAAGAATACTAGCTATGCTTGAGAAAAGCATAGAAGAGACCAGGGAGTCCTTACCACAGTTCTAGAAGACCTAAAAAGTCGTCATGGCAAAAAAAAAAAATAAATGCTATAATCAAGATATGAAAATGACTGGTAAAATGACCACAAGGATGGAAGAAGAATCACTGATATAGAAAATAAAATTATGAAAAATAATTAAGTTGAAAAGAAGAGGGGAAGAAAAATACTAGATCACAAATGTAGACTCTGGGAACTCAGGGACTCCATAAAGCACAGTAACATTCATATCACAGGATTCCCAGAAGGGAGGGGGAAAGGGGGCAGAAGGTTTACTTGAAGAAATTATAGCAAAAAATGTCCCTAATTTGGGAAGGAAACAGATACCTAAACTTAGGAGGCACAGAGAACTTCCACCAAAATTTAAAAAAGCAAGTCAACACCAAGAATATCATAGTTAAATTTGCAACATATAAAAATAATGAAAAATAATCGTAAAAGCAGCAAGAGAAAAGAAGTCCCTAACTTATAAGAAAGACAAATAAGATTAGCAGCAAACCTCGCCGCAGAAATCTGGCAGACCAGAAGGGAGCGGCGTATATTCCAGGTGCTAAATGGGAAAAACAGGCAGTCAAGAATACTATATCCAGCACAGCTGACATTCACAACAGAATGAGAAAGAGTTTCCCAGACAACAAAAACTAAAGGATTCCGTGACCTAACTAAACCAGCCCTGCAAGAAATATTAAGGGGACTCTGAGTGGAAAGAAAGGCTACAAGAGGTGAAGACTAGAAAGGAACCGAGAAAAATCTCCAGAAATAAACTTAACAAGTAATATAATGACACTGATTTCATATATATAATTAGTCTGAATGTAAATGGAATACATACTTCAATCAAAACACAGAGAGTATCAGAATAGATAAAAACAAAACAAAACAAAAAACAAGACCCATCTATATGCTGCCTATAAGAGACTTATTTTGGGTCTAAAGACTCCTGCAGATTTAAAGTGAGGGGATGGAGAACTATTTATCACGCTAAAGGAGGTCAAAAGTAAGTGGGAGTAGCCAGACTTATAGCAGACCAACTACATTTTATTACAGTCCTTATTTTAAAATCTATACGGCTACTCCGGCTTTCTTTTGGTGACCATTGCATGATGGTTCTCTACCCCTCTACTCTCAATCTAAAAGTGTCTTTAGGTCTAAAATGGGTCTCTTGCAAACAGTATATAGATGAATCTTCTTTTCTTACCCATTCTGATATCCTATGTCTTTTCATTGGAGCGTTTAGTCCATTGGATTTTGAGCAAGTACTGAAAGATATGAATTTATTGCCATTGCATTGCCTGTAGAGTTGGGAGTTTCTGGTGGTGTTCTCTGGTCTTTTCTAATCTCTGTTGCTTTTAGTCTTGTTTTGTTTTGTCATTTCTCCCCTTAGAGAGTCCCCCTTAAGATTTTTGGCGGGCCTGATTTAGTTGTCACAAATTTCTTTAGTTTTTGCCTGGGAAACTCTTTATATCTCTCCTTCTTTTTTGAATGACAGCCTTGCTGGATACAGAATTCTTGGCTGCATATTTTATCAATTCAGCATATTGAATACATCCTGCCACTCCTTTCTAGGCTGCCCAGTTTCGGTGGATAGGTCTGCTGCAAACCTGATCTGTCTTCCCTTATAGGTTAAGGACTTTTCTTCCCTTGCTGCTTTCATAATTCTTTCCTTGTCTGTGTATTTCATGAATTTGACTATGATATGCCTTGTTGATGGTTGGTTTTTGTTGAATCTAATGGGAGTTCTTTGTGTTTCCTGGGTTTTGATGTCTGTGGCTTTCCCCAGACATCAAAGTTTTCTTTCTTAGGAAAGTTTTCTGCTATGATTTGCTCACATAAACCTTCTACCTCTTTTTCTCTCCATCTTCTGGGACTCCTATGATTCCAGTGTTATTCCTTTTTAATGAGTCACTGAATTCTGTAATTCTTGTATACAGTTATTTTTTGCCTTAGTTCCCCTCTTTTTTTCTGCTTCATTATTCTCCATAAGTTTGTCCTCTATATCGCTGATTCACTGTTCTGCTTCATCCATCCTTGCTTCCATGGCCTTCATTCAAGATTGCATCTCAGGTATAGCATTTTTAATTTTGTCCTGACTAGATTTTATTTCTTTTACCTCCGTGGAAAGGGATTCTATGCTTTTTACAACTCCAGCTAGTATTATTACCCAGCTAGTATTATTACCCAGCAAGTATTATTACCCAGCTAGTATTATTATCCAGCCAGTAGTATTACCCAGCCAGTAGTATTACCCAGCCAGTATTATTACCCAGCCAGTATTATTATCCAGCCAGTAGTATTACCCAGCCAGTAGTATTACCCAGCCAGTATTATTACCCAGCTAGTATTATTACCCAGCTAGTATTATTATCCAGCTAGTATTATTATTGTGACTATAAATTACTTCAAACATCTTGCTTATATCTGTGTTTATTAAGTTCCTGGCTATCATTTCCTCCTGTTCTTTCTTTTTGGGTGAACTCCTTCATTTTGTCATTTTGAAGGAAGAAAAATAATTAGTAAAATAAAAAATTAAAATTAAAAAATTAAAAACAACAGAAAAAATCAAATAAAGGGAGCTATATCTAGGTGTGTTTTGGTTTGGTTGTTGAAAGAAGCTTGACAGAATAGAGGAAAAAGGAAAGAAAAAAACGCCTAACATTTTAAAAAATGTATATAATAAAAGAGAAGTGAAATGAGAAAAGGAAAATAAAAATAAATTTTTCTCGTTCTGTATGGAAGAATAAGAAAAGGGGAAAAAAAATCAAAAACAAAAAACAAAATAACAAATAGATGGACCAGTGAACAGAATGAAATCTGAACGAAACTGCATCCAGTTTCCTCTCGAAGTCTATGAGGCACTGTATAATTTGTACACTAAGCATTCAGAGATGGTGTTCCTCTAGGGCCTGGGCTTGGTTGGCACAGGTGGATGGGGTTTGGTGAAACATCTCTGTTCTTCGCTAGGTGGAGCTGCTTAGCTTACTGGGGGTGTATCAGTGTCCGCGTGCGTGTGTATGCGCATGCGCTGGAGAGATGAAAATAGTGTCACCCAGCTTTCCAGTCTCTGGCACCGGAACTCTGCACTCTCGCCAACCAGCAATCAAGCACCCCTCCTTTGTCTTCTGTCCACTCCCTGACTCTAGACTGTCCATGTCCACGCTGTGACCTGTCCAAGTCATGGCACCTCTCTCCTTATGTTACATCTCATATGGGGCTGTGTTTCCAAACCCCTCACTCCTGAGAGCCCTGTGGTTTAGAACCATCTCACCTGCTGAGGGAGGGTCATGCCGGGAAATGGCTGGGTGTCAGCTTGCCCCCTGAAACGTTCGGGCAGCCGTGATCTTACAGAGGCTCAGAGATTATGGCAAAACAGAACACACAGTCAGCACCAGGTTTCACTGCCCTGTGGCGTCTTCGTTCCAATGCCAGCCAATGTGTTGTTTGCCAGGGTCTGCTGGGACCTTTGCCTGTGAGGAGGTCATAGCACCTCTACCAAATGCTTCTCCCTGTGTGGCCTGTGGACCTCTTGGACCTCACTATCTGCTCCGGGAAATTTGCCCTTCCCGCCAGAGCTCTACCAGGTACTGAGCTCCAGAATTTCTGACTCTGCTCTCCTCTGTTTATAGAGTGTTAATGATATTGAAACTTTCTCCCTTTCTTGTTCAGTCCCTTGTGAATGTTTCCACTCTTTTTCTTTCTTTCCAGCTATATTTGGGGGGAGTGCTTTTCCCATACTCTCTACCCTTTCTCTGCCCTCTCTCTGAAAAATCAGATCTCTCTGCCTCTGAGGAATTCTCTCTCCCTCAGTTCATTTCTCTGTGCCATGTACCTGCCGAATTCTGTGGCTCAAGTTATACAAATTGTTATGTTAATCCTCAGGTGAATATTATAGGTGTGCAAAAATGGTTTCGTGCTGATCTTGCCACATTTCAGAGATGAGAGAAGCCGAGACTTCCATGCTGCTCTGCCATCTTGATGCCTTCCTTCCAGACAAACTATATTTAAAATTTTTTTATATTTATTTATTATTGAGAGACAGAGAGAGACAGAGCATGAATGGGGGAGGGGCAGAGAGAGGAGACACAGAATCCAAAGGAGGCTCCAGGTCTGAGCTGTCAGCACAGAGCCCAACATGGGGCCCGAAGCCATGAACCGTGAGATCATGACCTGAGCTGAGGTCGAATGCTCAACCGACTGAGCCACCCAGGTGCCCCCAAACTATATTTTAAACCAAAGATTGTAGCAAGAGATGAAGGACACTAGCGATCTATCCAACAAGATTTAATGATTGTAAATATTTATCCCCAAGAAGGACCCACGTATACAAAACAATAACAATAATAAAGGAACTCATTGGTGGGACACCTGGGTAGCTCAGTTGGTAAAGCATCCAACTCTTGATTTTGACTCATGTCATGATCTTACATTTCATGAGATCGAGCCCCACCCGGGCCCCACACTGAGCATGGAGCCAACTTGGGATTCTATTTCTCCCTCTCTCTCTGCTCCCCACCCCCACTCTCTCTTTCTCAAAAATAAATATATTGATTTTAAAAACCTCACTGGTAGTAACTGGTAATAATATGATTGACAATAACTGGCATTAATTGGTAATAATACATTAAAAGTAGGAGGCTTGAACAGCCCACTTATAGTAATGGACTGAAAATGCAAAGCAGCGGGGTGCCTGGGTGGCTCAGTCGGTTAAGCGTTCGGCTTCAGCTCAGGTCATGACCTCACGTTCGTGGGTTCGAGCCCTGCGTGGAGCTCTGTGCTGACAGCTAGCTCAGAGTCTGGAGCCTGTTTCAGATTCTGTCTCCCTCTCTCTCTGGCCCTCCCCTGCTTGCGCTATCTCTCTCTGTCTCTTAAAAATAAATAAAAGCATTTAAAAATGTTTAAAGAAAATGCAAAGCAGAAAATCAACAAGGAAACAATGGGTTGAATGACAACTGGACCAGATGGACTTAACAGATATACTCAGAACATTTCATACTAAAGCAGCAGAACACACATTCAAGTGCATAATGAGACATCCTCCAGAACAGATCACATGCTGGGTCACAAATCAGGCCTCAACCAGTACAAAAAGACTGAGATCACACCATGCATATTTCAAACCACATTACTATGAAACTTGAAGTCAATCACAGGACAAAATTTGGGAAGAACACAAATACATGAAGGTTAAAGAATATCCTATAAAACACTGAATGGGTCAACCAGGAAATCAAAAATCAGATTTAAAAAATACATGGAAACAAAAAAAATGAATACACAAAGGTCTAAAACTTTTGGGAGGCAATAAAAGCAGTTATAAAAGGGAAGTATATAGCAATACAGGTCTACCTCAAGAAGCAAGAAAAGTCTCAAATATGCAATCTAACCTTACACCTAACGGAGCTAGAAAACAAACAACAAATTAAGCCTAAAGCCAGCAAAAGGGAAATAATAAAGATCAGAGCAAAATTAAATTGATATAGGAAAAAAAAAACACATCAGTGAAACCAGGAGTTGGTCCTTTGAAGGAACTAATAAAATTGATAATCTTTAGAAATATTTATCAAAAAGAAAACAGAAAGGACCTAAACAAAATCACAAATGAGTGAGGAGAGGTCACAAACACCACCACAGAAATACAATTAAAAAATAATATTATGAAAAAATACATGCTAACAAACTGGGCAATCTGGAAGAAATGGGGAAATTCCTAGAAACATATAAACTACCAAAACTGAAACAGGAAGAAATAAAAAACTTGAATAGACTGATACCCACCAAAGAAATGAGTCAGTAATGAACATCTCCCACCAAATAAAAGTCCAAGGCCAGATGGATTCCCAGGGGGATTCTACCAAATATTTAAAGATGAGTTGATACTTTTTCTTTTCAAACTGTTCCAAAAAACAGAAATGGAAGGAAAACTTCCAAACTCATTCTATAAGGTCAACATTATCTTGATTCCAAAACCAAATACAGACCTCACTAAAAAAAAGAATTACAGGTCAATATCTCTGATGAACATCAAACAAAAATTCTCAATAAGATATTAGCAAATAGAATCCAACAGTACATTAAAGAATCATTCACCACAATTAAGTGGGACTTATTCCTGGGCTGCAAGGGTGGTTAAATATTTGCAAATCAATCCACGAGATATACCACATAATAAATGAAAGGGTAAGAACCATATAATTCTCTCAATAGAGGCAAAGAAAGAATTTGACAAAGTACAGCATCCATTCTTGATAAAAACCCTGAACAAATTAGGGACTGAGGGAACACACCTCAACATAATAAAGGCCATATGTAAAAGTTCCACAGTTAATATCATCCCCAGTGAGGAAAAATGAGCTTTTCCTCTGCAGTTAGGAAAAAAATAGGGATGTCCACTCTCACCATTGTTACTTAACATGGTATTGGAAGTCCTAACCTCAGCAATCAGACAAGAAAAAGAAAAAAATGCATCCAACTGACTGGGAAGAAGTCATACTTTCCCTATTCACAAATGACATGATCCTCTATATAGAAAACTTGAAAGGTTACACCAAAAAATTGCTAGAACATGAAATCGGCAAAGCATTTCTTTTAAAAAATTTAAATATTTATTTATTTTTGAGAGAGGCAGAAAGAGAGAGAGACAGAGGATTTGACGTTGATCTTATCTGCTGATAGCAAAAAGCCCAATGTGTGCCTCAAACCTACAAACCATGACATTATGACCTGAGCTGAAGTCAGACACTCAACCACTGAGCCACCCAGGCACCCCAGAAATCTGTTGCATTTCTATACACCAGTAAATAAGGAGCAGAAAGAGAAATTTTAAAAATCAGTTCCATTTATAAATGCAGCAGAAACCATAAGATACATAGGAGTAAACCTAAACAAAGAGGTAAAAGATTTTTACTCTGAAAACTATAGAACACTGATGAAAGAAATTCGAGATGATATAAAGAAATGGAAAAACATTACATGTTCATTGATTAGAAGAACAAATGCTGTTAAAATGTCTATACTACCCAAAGCACTCTACACATTTAATGCAATCCCTATCAAAATGCCAACAGTGTTTTTCACAGAGCTAGAACAAACAACCCTAAAATTTGTATGGAACCAAAAACACGATGAATAGCTAAAGTAGTGTTGCAAAGAAAAAGGTGGAAGACATCATAATTTCAGACTTCAAGCTGTATTACAAAGCTGTAGACATTAAGACAGTATGGCACTGGCCTAAGAACACAACACAGATCAGTGGAACAGAATAGAGAACCCAAAAATAGACCCACAAACGTATGGCCAAATAATCTTTGACAAAGCAGGAAAGAATATTCAATGGAATAAAGACAGTATCTTCAGCAAATGGTGCTGGGGGGACGTTGGACGAGTGAACCTGGACCACTTTCTGACACCATAAACAAAGTTAATCCAAAATGAATGAAAGACCTAAATGTAAGACAGGAAACCATCAGAGTCCTAGAAGAGAAAACAGCAACAACCTCTTTGACAGCAGCCACAGTAACTTCTTACTAGATATTTCTTCAGAGGCAAGGGGAACAAAAGCAAAAATGAACTAGTGGGACTTCATCAAGATAAAAAGCTTCTGCACAGTGAAGGAAACAATCAACAAATCTAAAAGGCAGCCTATGGAATGGGAAAAGATATCTGCAAAGGACATATGATAAAAGGGCTAGTGTCTAAAATGTATAAAGAACATATCAAACTCAATACCCCGAAAACAAATAACCAAGTTAAGAAATGGGCAGAAGAATAGACACTTCCAAAAAAGACATCCAGATGGCCAACAGACACATGGAAAGATACTCAACACCACTCATCATCAGAGAAATACAAATCAAGACGACAGTGTGAGATCACCTCCCACCTGTCACAATGGCTAATACTAACAACACAGGAAACCACAGATGTTGATGAGGATGTGGAGAAGGGAAACCCTCTAATACTGTCGGTGGAAATGCAAACTAGTGCAGCCACCCCGGAAAACAGTATGGAGCTTCTTCAAAAAGTTAACAATAGAACTATCCTATTTCAGTAAATACTAGGTACTTACTGAAAGATACAAAAATACTGATTTGAATTAACACATGCACCCCAATGTTTACAGCAGCAATATCAACAATAGCCAAATTATGGAAAGATGAATGAAGAAGAGGCTGTACATATACGCAGTGGAATATTACTCAGCCCATCAAAAAAGAATGAAATCTTGCCATTTGTAGCAACATGGATGGAACTAGAGTGCATTATGCTAAGTGAAATAAGTCAGTCAGAGATAGAAAAATACCATATGATTCACCCACATGTGGAATTTAAAAAACAAAGCAGATGAACCTAGGGGGGAAAAAGAAAAAGAGAGAGGCAAACCATAAAACAGAAAACTATCAAGAACATAAAACATGAAAATATAGAGAACAAAGAAGGTTGCTAGAAGGGAGGTGGGCAGGGGAATGGGTTAAATGGATGATGGATATTAAGGAGGCACTTGTGAGGAGCACTGGGTATTATATGTAGGTGATGAATCTCAAAATTCTACTCCTGAAACTAAAATTACACTACATGTTGGGGCATCTGGGTGGCTTAGTTGGTTAAGTGTCCAACTCTTGATTTTAGGTCATCATGATCTCAAGGTTGTGAGATCAAGCCCCACATCGGGCTCTGCACTGAGTGTGGAGCCTGCTTAAGATTCTCTCTCCATCCCTCCCATAGCCCCTCCCGTCCATGCACGTGCTCTCTTTCTCTCTCTCTCTTAAAAAAAAATTACACTACCTGTTAACTAACTGGAATTTAAATAAAAACTTGAAATAAACAGCAAACAAACAACAGATTCCCTATAGGAGTTTACTGTCTTGAGCCCCAGCTCTTGGTGTTGCTTGGGGCCCTGTCCTTAGGCACAGAGATGGCCTCCGCTATCTCCTGGGGATTTATGGCTTCAAATTTCACTTGTGGATAAAACTATGTCCCCGCATTACTTACTAGCTAAAACTTTGACCATATAACATCTGTACTTTATCTGTTTTCTGGACATCCTTGGTTAAAAAATAATCATTTCTATTCTATTGTTTTTATTAGGAAATTTTCAAATATACAGCAAAGTTGCAATAATCTTACAGGAAATATCTGTGTACCAACTGCTAAGACCCCACCATTAACATTTTACTATACTTAACATATCATGAGTTAACTCGGATGCAGTTCAAAAGACATTAAAGACATCAGTATATATCTGTCTCAAATACTTTAGCTTTCATATTACTAATGATACTCAATATTTTAAAGTTTCCTTAAAGGTAAAATTGACTACAATGCAATGCATAAATTTTAAATGAACCTTCACTGAGTTTTAACAAATGCACATGGTTGCATACTTCAAGCACCTACCAGAAAAGGTGCTTTTCCCCAGAAAAGCCCATCAGGCCTCTAAGTCCTCAATTTTCACGTAGCATATACCTACAGATATCAAATTCTATTTCTCTTTCCTCAGATCTCTCGCATAACTAAAACTCCAAATGAAATCTAATGATCAAAAATAGCACTACATCTTACATCAGTTCTAACACTGTGATGTTGTTAAAAGGAAGTAAGTGATGGCACCTGGGTGGTTCAGTTGGACACTTGATTTTGGCTCAGGTCATGAATTTACGGTTTGTGAGTTCAAGCCCCATGTCCCCATGTCGGGTTCTGCACTGATAGCATGAAGCTTACATGGGATTCTCTCTCTCCCCTTCTCTCTCTCTCAAAATAAAAATAGGTGTTTGTTTTTTTTTTTAAAGAGAAGTCAGAAGATAATAGCACGCAGCATACATTAAAGAACAATGTTCCAAGACAACTCCAGTGCAGGTGTCCTAGAAGACAGAGCCCCTTCCGTCACTACCACGCACACCGTGCAATACGCCCATAAACGCAGGTGGCTGCAGATCCGTCACTGCCAGTTATGTTGAATTAACTTTTCCTCTTAATTTTTTTAATGTTTATTTATTTTTGAGAGACAGAGAAACAGAGTATGAGCAGGGGAGGGGAGAGATAGGGAGGCATAGAATCCGAAGCAGGCTCCAGGCTCTGAGTTGTCAGCACAGAGCCTGAGGTGGGGCTCTAACTCACGAGCCGTGAGATAATCACCTGAGTTGAAGTTGGGACACTTAACTGACTGAGCCACCCATGCAACCCAACTTTTGCTTTTATAACAAAGACTCGTTGCATTTATCAACATTCCATTAGAAAAGTACTGACAGGTTTAATAAGATTAGTATTAAAGCCTCTAAGGTTTGCACACCAAATGATCTGGTGAACACTTGAGTAGCGTAGTTTTCTTCTGACAAACCTGCACCATTCCCAGTAGAAGGATGTAATCACTGTAAGAAGGGGACTCTCTCAAATGACTCAGGATCAGATATTTGGACTTTTCCTACTCATTCAGTTAGCATCAATAACAGAGACTGAAATCCAAGCTGTATCAAGCGGGGAAGCACACACAGGCTTCCTGCAGATCAATGGAAACAGCAAGGACACTGATCCAAGACTGAAGGTTTTCAGTTTCCGTCAATGAAGCTGTTCACCACTTCACGTCATCCACCAGCTGGTCATTCACACTGTCTGTCATGTAGAAGGCTGGGATCCTCTCTGCCCCTCCCCCCTCTCAAAAATAAATGTTAAAATTTTTTAAAAAAGAAATGCAATAAATTTCTGTATGTTGATTTTTTTTAATCCTACAACTTTGCTTAATTCATGCATCAGTTCTAGCAATTTTTTATTGGGAGTCTTGGGTTTTCCATGTAGAGTACTATGTTGTCTCTGAAGAGTGAAGGTTTAATTTCCTCCTTGCCAAAATCATATGCTTTTTACTTCTTTTTGTTGTCTGACTG
This sequence comes from Helogale parvula, assembly GCA_004023845.1. NCBI lineage: Eukaryota > Metazoa > Chordata > Mammalia > Carnivora > Herpestidae > Helogale > Helogale parvula. The sequence goes on from PJEM01005063.1 coordinate 95,643, forward strand.
CTGAGAGTAGGACTTCCAGCACTATGTTGGGCACCCCTGTCGTGTTCCTGATCTCAGGGGGAAGCTCTCCATTTTTCCCCACTGAGGATGATATTAGCTGTGGGCCTTTCATATATGGCTATTATGTGTTAAGATATGTTTCCTCTATCTTTATTTTCCTGAGGTTTTTTCATTTTTAATTAAGAAAGGATGTTGTATTTTGCCAAATGCTTTTTCTGCATCTACTGAGAAAATCATATGGTTCTTACTCTTTCTTTTATTAATGTTATGTCACGTGGATTGATTTGCAGATATCGGGCCAGTCCTGCAGCCCAGGAATAAATCTCACTTGATTGTGGTAAAAATTCTTTTAATGTGCTGGATTCTATCCGCTAGTATCTTACTGAGAATTTTTTGCTCGGTGTTCATTAGGGATATTGGGGTATAATTCTCCTTTTCAGTGGGGTCTTTATCTGGTTTCAGGATCAAGATAATGCTGGCCTGACAGAATGAGTTTGGATTTTTCATTCCTATTCCTTCTGTTTCTATTTTTTGGAACAGTTTCAAATGACAGTAATTAATTCCTCTTAAATGTTTGGTAGCATTCCCCTGGGAAGCCATCCAACCCTGCACTCGTTTGTTGGAAGCTTTTTGACTACTGTTCAATTTCTTTACTGGTTCTCGATCTGTTCAAATTTTCTACTTCTTCCTACTTCAATTTTGGTAGTTTATATGTTTTTAGGAATTTATCTATTTCTTCCAGATTGCCCCTTTTGTTGGCATACAATTGCTTTTAATATTCTCTTACACTTGTTTGCATTTCTGCAGTGTTGGTTGTAGTCTCTCCTTCCTCATTTGTGATTTTATGTATTTGGGTCCTTTTTCTTTTCTTTTTGTTAAGTCTGGTTGGGGCTTTATCAATTTTAATTCTTTCAAAGAACCAGCTTCTAGTTTCATTGATTTGTTCTGTTTTTTTTTTAATCTCCATATTATTTATTTCTATCATTTTGATATTCCTCTCCTTTGGTCTTGGGCTTTATGTACTATTCTTTTCCCAGATCCTTTAGGTGTAAGGTTAGGTTATATATTTGAGAGTTTCCTTCCTTCTTGAGATAGGATTCGCTATATACTTCCCTGTTACGACTGCCTTTGCTGGATCCTAAAGGTTTGGGCTGTAATGTTTTCATTGTCATTGATGTGGTGGCGGCTTCTTCTTTCTTCTTTCTCTCCTTCTCCTCCTCCTCCTTTTTTCTTTTTAGTACTTCTTTAATTTCCTGCTTAATCCATTAATTCTTTAGTTGGATGTTCTTTAACCTCCGTGTATTGGTGGTCTTTCCAAATTTTTTTTCATAGTGTTATAGTCTGAAAATGTGCATGGTATGCTCTCAATCTCTTTGTACTGGTTGAGGCGTGATTTTTGACCCAGTATGTGATCTATTCTAGAGAATGTTACATGTGCACTCAAAAAGAACGTGTATTCTGCTGCTTTAGGGTGAAATGCTCTGAATATATCTGTTCAGTACATCTGGTCCAGTGTGTCATTCAAAGCCATTATTTCCTTGTTGATCTTCTGCTCAGATGATCTGTCCATTGTTGTAAGTGGGCTGTTAAAGTCCCCTATTATTATATTATTATCAATGAGTTTCTTTCAGTTTATTTTAAAATAATTTTTTAATATGTATTTATTTTTCAGAGAGAGATAGCAAGAGCGAGCAAAAGTGGGGGAGGGCAGAGAGAGAGGGAGACACAAAATCTGAAGCAGGCTCCAGGCTCTGAGCTGTCAGCACAAAACCCAACACAGGGCTCGAACTCGAGAACTACGAGACCATGACCTGAGCAGAATTGGGACACTGAACTGACTAAGCTAGCCAGGTGCCCTTCTTTAAGTCTGTTATTAACTGACTTCTATATTTGGCTTTTCCCAGTCAGGGGTATACATACTGACAATTAAATCTTCTTGTTGGATAGACCCTTTTATTATGATATAGTCCCCTTCTTCATCCCTTATTACAGCCTTCACGGGGTAGAACCTAAGGTCCACAGTGCCCATGTGTTCAGGGTAAACCCAACATGTCTCGTTGAGGACAACTGTGGTTCTATAGCAGGTATGCCCCTGGCACCCGCTACAGACTCAATGTTTGAGTCTCCCTCAAATTCACATTTTACATCCTAAAGCCCAATGTGATAGTTTTGGGAGGTGAGATCTTTGGGGGTCATTATGTCATGGTGGTGGACTCCTCATGAGTGGGATTAGTGGTCTTATTAAAAGGACTTCAAGGGACTCCCTCTCCCCTTGGCCATATGAGGACACAATGAAAAGGCACTGTCTGTGAACCAGGCAGCAGGCTCCTACCAGATGCCAGGCTGTGATCCTGGCCTTCCCAGGCTCCAGAAGTCTGAGACATAAATTTCTGCTTTTTATAAAGTTACCCAGATTATGGTATCTTATTACAGCAGCCTGGATGGACTAAGAAAGCACTCTTCCGTACAGAGCTGACTGGGCACTCTATTTAGACACATATCACTTTTACACTCCTCACTGTCACCAGTCTCAGTTCAGCTGACTTTTAAAGCATAAATGGCCAATTTCTGCTTAATCAAGAAACAAACAATATCTCAAACCTGTTCCCTGTGTCTCTTCTATCTTTGTGATGATGCAACCCCAAACTTTCACGCTAAAAAAAATTCAGTCCCCCTTCCAGCTCTTCAACCTCCTGGGTGCTCTCAGTCCCCAGCTGCCATCGCCACCACTATTGTCCCAACTAGCTGGCTTGGTCACTACCTTTCACCAGGTCCCTGCAGGAGCCTCCTCACTGCTGTGCTTGTTTCTAGCCTTGATGCCTCGTCTTGCTCCCAACCCATTCTTCACATTATTTTGGGTGAATGTTCCAAACCACAGACTTAATAATGTGCTCGGTCCCCTGTAGCCCCAGGCTGAGTCTTGAGCTCGCACACAGTACAAGCCCCTCAGGCTCTGGGTGCTGACGGCTCTAGTTTCACCCATGGCCATACCCTCTCTTCTCTAAAATGAGCCTCTTCCACGTTCCTCACGTGAGTTGTCTTGCCACAAATCTTTTACCTGCAGTCTCCAGTCCCAGCTGGATCCTTCAGCACACTCTTTGGCTGCCAGCACAGCTCCGCCTCCCGAGGCTGCTGGCGGCGGGGGCTCTCTCTACCTTCCCGCGCTCCCCGTGTGTGTCTTGGTACTCTCTCCACCCATCACGCGATCGCTGGCTGCTTACAGGACTGTCACCTCCATTAAGGTATTGATAGGACTCTATCCACTGTACTTGGCACTCTAAAAACATTTGTTGAATGAAGGGGGAAAAAAATGCAGAACTTTAAACTCACTGCCACCTAACACTTACCAAGAGACAGTCTGAAAGAAGTATCTGTTGAGAATTAGCTTACAATTTTTGTTCCTTTATACTTTCCTCTAGGTACCCTAAAGAGTACTCCTGGATTAAGTATATGAAGACCACAGGCTTTTTAAAAAAAATCTGTATTGTAAAAAGCATGAAATTAATGTGAATTAATTTAATGTGAAATAATTAAACATCTACTGTACAGATACTGACTGTTTCATTAAATTTAACAGACTTGAAAATTTTTTCTCATTTCACTCAGGAATTATGCTCCGAGATGCTCAAAACATTCCCAAGGTAAGAGAGCCCACAGACAGTTAAAATCCTCAGTCCCTCTGAGTAACCCTGAGCTCTTGCCCTGGCAGCCTGCACCAACAGATATTAAGAGAAATAATCCCTAGCAGACCAGTTGTTATATTTGCCGAGCTGCACTATTCTGTGTGTGTAAGACCGCTTTCTCCTCGCGAGGAACCTCCCCAGGGTCTCACTCACAGACGTGTGCTGGGGGCGCGCGCAGAGCCTGGTCGCAGCACCCACTGAGCTTCCTCCTTCGCCCTGTTTGCCCGCTTCTCTTCCACGCAGATTTCCACACTTGAAACTTTATACTTTTTAACCCAACTAAATATACATTTTAGAATAAGGTAGGACATATAAACAAACGTGGTTTGCTCACTTAGGTCCATGAAGAATGAGAAGTGCTGGGTAGAGGTAGTGGTGTAGGGGTGACGAGTCCCCAGGCAGGTGAGGTGAGGTGCGAAGTGCTGGCAGGCAGAAGAAACAGAAGGCAGTAAGTGGGAAACTTAATACCTCAGAATGTCACTGAATGGAGCTTCCAACTTAGCAACTGTAGTTCAACTTCAGTTACTATTTGTTGAGCTTCTGCTACTTACTGGCATCCTCCTGGGTGCTTACACATGCCATTTTCATAATCTCCTTGAATAAGCTAGTGACATAGCTATTAAGGCTCTGTGTCACAGCTATGGACAAGAAAAATCATGGCAATCAAAGTGCTCATCCATGCATATCAAATATCCTGATTTTTCCAGCTGCTGCCTGAAATATAGGCTTCCGATCAGCTGCACAGGGAGCCGAGGGGCAGGCAGTTCATAGTCTTCCGACAGTCTGCAAGGCATCTGGTCATTTCTCACACTTCTGGGACGCTTACGGATCGGGCACACCCTCAAGTACTGAAAGCCCCTGAAAGCCAAGACAGTGGCTTGGACAGTCACACAAGTTTGAGAGATAACTTGGACCAAGGCTGACTGGCAAAGTGCATCATTTCCATGAGGCCAATTTGTTAAGACTGCAAGGGGTGACTATTTTATCTACTGCATAGAACCCAACACAGAGAGCCAAGAAAAATGAAGAGATGAAGGATCTGTTCTAAAGCTAAAGAACAACACAAATCTCCAGAAACTAACCTTAATGAAATTGATATGAGTGATTTACTGAAGAGAGTTTAACACAATAGGTATATAGATACTAACATAACCTGGGGAAAGGAACGAATACCCAGATGCACAAAGCCCAAAACGATCAAAACAGGATGATCAAAAGAGACACACAATGAGGCATATTACAGTTAAAACTGTCGAAAGTTAAGAACAAAGAGAATCTTAAGAACAGCAAAAGCAGCATATTGTAACAAAGAAATCACCATAAATGGAGTTTTCAACAGAAACCTAGTATGTCAAAAGGGATGAATGATATATTCCAAGTGTTGAGATAAAGCAATTGCCAACCAATAATATTCTATCTGTCAAAGTTGCCCTCCAGAACTGAAGGATATTTAGAGTTTTCCAGACAAACAAAGGCTGAAGCAGTTCATCACCACTAGACGGGCCTTGTAAGACACAGTAGAAGGAATTCTTTAAACTGAACTGAAAGCATTCTAGTTAGTAACATGAAGCCATATGAAAGTACAGAATTCTGAGGTAAACGTAAATATATAGTTGGTTCAAAAATAATCTAAAACTGTAATGATTGTAGATAAATTAGAATTCTAGTATAAAAGGTAAAAAAGGTATTAAAAATACTTATAACTACAGGAATTTGTTAATGGATACACAACATAAGACACAAACTGTGACATTAAAAGCAAAACTGGAGTGTAAAAATTTTGTTTTTGTGTATGTTCAAGCTAAGCAGTTATCAACCTAAAATGAGACTGTCGTAAAGATGACATGTTTATGTAAGCTTCATGTTAACTACAAAACAAAAACCTATAGCTGTTACACCAAAGGTAATCAGAAAGGGATCAGGACACAATAACTACAGAAAATCATCAAATTACGAAGGAGGAGAACAAAAGAGGTAGAAAAGAAAAAAGCAGCCTGAAAATGGTAAACAAAAAAGGCAATAGTAAGTCTATACCAATCAAAAATAACTTTAAATGTAAGTAGACTAAATTCTCCAATCTAAAGACCCTGAGTTGCTGAAAAAACAAACAAAGAAGAACATGTCGTATACATGTTGTATACAAGAGACCCACTTCAGCTGAAAGAACACACACAGACTAATGAAGTGATAGGAGATGATATTCCACAAAACATGGAAACCAGAAGAAACAGGGCTAGTTATACTTACATCAGACAAAAGAGACTTTAAACCAGAAACTGTAACCAAAGACAGTAATAACATATTATTATTTATAATTATGATATATATTATATAAATATATTTTATTTATGAATATATTTATATAATATATAATAATATAATTACACTAATGATTATTATTATATAACTTATGTATGTATGTATGTATATATCTTAATATAAAGATAAAGGAGATAATCCAAAAAGAAGATATAATAATTTCTAATATTTATGCACTTTATGAGCACCTAAAAATACAAGGTAAACATTAAACATTAACAGATTATCCAGACGGAAAATCAGTAAGGAACTCTGGACTTCAATAACAAATTAGACTAAAAGGACCTCAGTGTATATAGGATATTGCATCCAACAACAGCACAATACGTTTCTTCTCAACTACATGTGAAACATTCACCAGGACAGATCATATGTTAGGTCACAAAGTACAAAACGGTATCTAGCATCTTATGATCCTAGAAATCAATGAGAGGAAGAAAGCTAGAAAAATTCACAAACATGGGGAAATTATGAACAACATGCCACCGAATAACCACTGGGTCAAAAAGATACCAAAAGAGAAATTTGAAAAATATATTGCTTGAAACAAATGAAAACACAAAACAGCAAAACTTAAGGAACGCAGCAAAAGCGCTTCTAAGAGAGAAGTTTAGAGTGTAAATGCCTACATAAAAAAAAAAAAAAAAAAACCTCAAACAACCTAACTTTATAACTCAGCTAATTTGGAAAAGAACAAATAAAGCCCAAAATTAGTAAAAGGAAGGAAACAGCAGAGTACAGAAAAATACCCCTAAATAAATAGAAAAGAAATAGAGACTGAAAAGACAATGGAAAAACCCAATGAAATTAAGAGCTGTTTTGTTGAAAAGATTTAGCTAGATTTATCAAGAGGGAAAAAAAAGAAAAAAGAATTAAATAAATAAAACCTACCAAGACAGAATCATGAAAAACAGAAAATTTGAATAGGCCAATTACCAGTAAGGAGATTGAATCAGTAATTAAGAAACATCTCAGCAAACAAAAAACGCCCAGGACCAGATTGCTTCACAGGTGAATTCTACCAAACATTTAAAGAAGAGTCAATAGCAATCCTTTTCAAACTCTTCCAAAACATATAAGTAACTCATATGTAACCAGCCTTATCCTGATACCAAAATGAGACAAAGACCCTACAAGAAAAGAAAATTATAGGCTAATATTACTGATGATCATAGATGTCAAAATCTTAAATAAGTACTGGCAAGCCCAGTTCAACAACTCATTAAAAGGATCATATGCCATGATCAAGTGGGACTGATTTCAGGGATGTAAAGATGGCTGAACACCCACAAATCAATCAACATGATGCACCACATTAACAAAGGAAAGTGAAAAATCATATGATCATCTTAGTAGATGCAGAAAATGCATCTGACAAAATCTTTTCTTGACAAAAACTCTCAGCAGACTGGCTACAGAGGGAATGTACCCCAGCATTCTAAAGGCCGTATACAATAAAGAAGTCCATAGCTAACATCATACGTAACAGGGAAAAGCTGCGAACTTCCCCACTAAGATCAGAAACTAACTACTCTCACTGATTTTATTCAGCATGTACTAGAATTCCTAACCAGAGCAATTAGGGAAGAAAAAGAAACAAAAGATATCCAAATCAGAAAGGGAAAAGTCCAACTGTCTCTATCTGCAGATGACACGATTTTATAAATAGGAAAACAGAAAACACTCCACCAAAAGACTGTTAGAACCAACACACAAATGCAGTAAAGTTGCAGTATACAAATCATTCTACAAAAATCAGTTAAGCGTTACACATTAACAAGTCATTCCAAAAGAAAACAATCCATTATTGTATCAAAAAGAATAAAATACCTAGGAAGAAATGTAATGGAGGTGAAAACTCTCAAACGGAAAACTATGACTCTGAAAGAAAGTGAGGAATGTATAAATGCAAATGGACTAGAATAATTTTTAAATGTCCATACTATCCAAAGCAATCTACACATTCAATACAATCCATGTCAAAATCCAATGACATTTTCCACAGAAATAGAAAAAAAATCCTAAAATTTGTATGAAACCACAAAAGACTCCAAATAGCCAAAGAAAACTGGAGAAAGTACAAAGCTGGAGGCATCAGGGTCTGTGATTTCAAACTAAATTAAAGCTATAGTAGAAACTATGGTATTGGCCTAAAGACAGACAAGTAGATAAATGGAACAGAACAGATAGCCTAGAAATACACCTATGTATATATGGCCAATTATTTGCTGAGAAAGAAGTCATGAATATATAATGGACAAAGGATGAGTTCTTCAATAAGTGGCTTTGGAAAACTGGAAAACCACATGCGAAAGAGAACAACTGGACCCCTACCTTACACCATACTAAAAAATCAACTCAAAATGAGTTAAAGATTTGAAGTAAGATCTGATACCGTAAAGTTCCTAGAAGAATGCACAGGCAGTAAGCTCCTCTCCATTGGTCTTAGGGATGATTTTTTAGATTTGACACTAAACACGCAGTTGTTTCTTGGGACAAATGACTGAAAGGTGACCCTCTTTTACTGAGTGCTAAGAGCCAGCCGTGATACTGGCTCATATAAGTTCCACCTAAATCATCTCCATTAATTCTGTCCACAAGCTTGTGACGTCTTCTGATCAATTTTCTTCACTCCATAAGGAAGTTGCTGAAGGGACTTTTCACAGTGTTACCATATGAGACTGTGAGAAAGAAGGCATCCTGTAAAATCAACTGGAAGCCCAGTGATCATGCCTGCTTGCACTTATCATTTTCCTTGTCTGCTTGGCAATAGTTTAGCAGGAAAGTTGTATTTTTAAGCGAAGACTACCTGTCTCTGCTACTATACTTTACACTGCTGCTGTGCACTACGTCATTCCTGTGTCCTCTAAGGCTGTGGACAGAGGATGAAAGCTTCCCACGCATTTTTATCTAAGCTGGGATGAAGAGCAAGTAAACTTGTGCTTGCGTAGCTGCAAATACTAGCATACGTACCCCCACCCCTCTTTCTGCTTCCTCAAAAATGAGCTGGTTTCCCAGTTTCACAGGATCATATATGGTCATACAGGTCTTGCAAAGCAATTTCTGCTTCTGCGATAAACACTAGGCTGCCCCTCAAAAAGCTCACAGTGGAGGAAAGCCAGGTGTAAACTGCAGGTGAGTTTTCTACTGAATGCGCTGTGATGGGAGCACGTGGAAGGAACCACGAAGGTGCACAAGAGAGCAACCAGGTCTGCCTGGAGTTGGGAAAAAGATGGCAAGGAAGGTGCAAAGAAAAGGAGCAGGAAAAGTATGTTTTGACGTGTACCAGGGGAGTGTGAAAAAACACTCCAGGCAGAAAGAACAGTGCCCACAAGAGTGGGAACCAGTGTAGATGCTTAGTGACCACAACAAGCCATGATCATTTAGACAAGAAGCCCACAGGCCACCTCTATTCTAACCTTTGTCGTATCTTCTAGATTACTATGTTGAAAATAACAAAAAAGAAAACAGCGAGAAAGCCTCCTGTAATCTAGCTGAGACCTGTATGGGTACAGCATGGTATACGTCTATAACGTCAATACCCTGGAGGTGAAGAACATGATTGCATCCAAGATGTTTTAAGCAAGAAGAAATCTATATTAAATTGTGAAATACATTTTTGTTCATACGTATTATGAAGCCTGGTGGTTCCCAATGTGTTTGTGATCCTGAAAGAACTAGTGTGCTAAGTGGAGTGTTCTGAAAGACGGACACACGCGAGGGGAGCGACGCAGTGACAACTGCCACCCCTCTCTGCACAGGAGCTCACCAGTTAGTGCGCCCTGGTGGCAGGGAACTCAGGGGCCACGCTCACTAACGCTCCACCCTTGAAAGACCATGGCCAGAAAGCAGAAATTTTTTAAACTGGAAAACTTTTTGTTTGCTTTTCCAATCTTTACTTTTGCGATAAAGAGAACTCACGGGCCAATTGGGAGGCTGCATTAGATATGAAACATTCCATTCATTCAATAATGTTTAATATTTAACCATGAGTTTACTGCTTTAACTGTAACGTTTTAACAGGGCCTCAGAGCTAGATCAAAACCGGCTTGTGTCACCGGCAAGCAGCCACTCGTGTTGCTGCATCAAAGTGGCTTACGTTGAGATCCGAGATGGCAAGCGTCTCCGAAGTAAACACACCTTGCTCTACATGGAAAAGACTACAGACTCCTCTGACTTTCACGTATCACACATTTTCAGAAACAAGGCAATAGTATATCTCATCTCTAGGACTTCATTTATTTTGACCCACACGTATGCTCTCAGTAAGCAGCGTTGTACTTGATCCTTTGATATTTCTAATATTCTGCAAAAGTATTTCACAATTCCCTATGAAATTTTCCCCTGAAGTTTAAACGATTTTCATATTCAATCACTACGTGAAAGTTGAAGCCTCCAAACCATGCAGCTAAACAGTTGACCCTTGAATAACACAGGTTTGAACTGTCCAGCTCCACGTATCCATGGATTCTTTTCAATAAATATATTTAAAGGTTTTTGGAGATTTGTGATAATTTTAAACAACTCCCAGCAAACCAATTAGCCTGAAAATTATCTAAAAACTGAAGAAAAAGATAGGTATGTCATGAATGTGTAAAGTATATGTAAATATTAGGCAATTTTATCATTTGCTACTATAAAATACATACAAATCTATTATAAAAAGTTAAAGTTTATCCAAACACACACACTCTTACAGACTGTATGCGGCCCCACTCGGAGTTGAAGGAAATGTAGACAGACATGAAGGTCAGTACTCGGTCGTAAGTGAACGGAGTTAACACAGTACACGCCGTCCGCTGCACTCACTCCCCAGCCACCTTCTCTTACTGCGGCTCAAGTGTGTGAGTGTCCGCCAAAGTGAGCTGTGCGACTGTCTCCCTGTGAGCAGGCAGCGTCTCCAGCAAATTGCTGATGGCAGTAAAAAGTGATCTCTCACAGTTCTCATGTAGTTTTCTTCATGTTTAGGGCAATACTGTAAACCTTAAACAACACCAGGAGACCTATCTTAAGTGCCACTAGTGATGCTAAAAGTGCTCCCCAAAAGTAAAGTAATGACATTAGAAGCAGCAGCTGAGTCGCTTGGTGTGTACCACAAACTGAGGTCTGTGGTTACCCACTATTTCAAGATAAATGAATCCAGCGTTAAAAACTACTGAAAAAAAAAATTCATGAACCTGTCACTGAAGCCATGCCAGTAGGCATGAAAACCTTGTACGTTTTGCAGGATACCTTTCTATCTCATGTTGAAAATGCAGGTTTTATGTGGGTGCAGGATTGCTACAAGAAAGGCAGACCTATAGATTCTAATATGACTTGAGAAAAAGTCATTATATGACAACTTAAAGCAAAAGGAAGGTGAATGACCTGAAACTGGATAATTTAATGGCAGGAAAGAATGGTTCAGTAATTTTAGAAAGAGGTTTGGCTTAAGAAAATGTCAAGATCACAAGAGAAGCAGCTTCTGCTGACCAAGAGGCAGCAGATGAGTTCCCAGATACCTCTAAGAAAATTATCAAGGAGGGGTGCTTGGTGGCTCAGTCGGTTGAGTGTCTGGCTTTGGCTCAGGTCATGAGCTCACATCTCGTGGGTTTGAGCCCCGTGTCGGGCTCTGTGCTGACACACAGAAGCCTGGAGCCTGCTTCAGATTCTGTGTCACCCTCTCTCTCTGAGCCTCCCCTGCTTGCGCTGTCCCAAAAATAAATAAAAACAAAGCAAAAAAAGAGAAAATTATCAAGGAGAAAGGATACCTGCCTTAACAGGTTTTTAATGCAGACAAAAGTGCCCTATCCTGGGTAGGGAAAAAAAAAAATCCACCAGGAAATTTACTCGTAAGGAAGAGAAGTGAAAACCAGGATTTAAGACAGGAAGGGGCAGTCTAATTCTATGATTTTGCATAAATGCAGTCAGGTTTATAATCAGGACTGCCCTTATGTATAAAGCTGCTAACCCCCAATCTTTGAAAGGAAAAGATAAACACTGCGGCCAGTCTTTTGGTTGTCCAAGAAGGCCTGGACAAAGAACTTGTTTCCTGGATTGGTTCCATTGATGCTGATGTTAGAAGTACCTTGCCAGTAAGGGATGGCTTTTTACAGTTCTTTTGATATTGGAAAATGGCTCTGGCCACCTAGAACCTCATGAGTTTAACAATGAAGGGTCTGAAGTAATCTACTTGTCCACATATAACGTTTCTGATTCAGCCTCTAGACCATGAAGTCCTAATATCCATGAAGTGTCGTTACACAGGACACTCTATGGAAAAGATTGTCAACACAACGGAAGAGAACCCCAGCAAAGAGAACATCATGAAAGGCTGGAAGGGTTACAACATGAAGATGCCATCAATGAAAGGCATCAAGCCGAAACAGCAAATTCTTGCTGGAGAAAACTGTATTCAGATGTTGTGTATGACTTTACAGGATTTATGACAGAGGCCATCAAGGAAATCATAAAAAAGACTGTGCATATGGCATAAAGGTGAGAGGTAGGAAGGCTTTCAAAATGTGGATCGTGGAGAAATAAAAGAGCTAGCAGATACAACACCAGAGGACTTAACAGAAGACCTGATGGAAATGAATGCTTCCTAACCAGCATCAGGTGATAAGGAAGAAGATGCAGAAGCAGCAGTGCCTGAAAACAAACTGCCATGAGGTAATCTGGCAGAGGGTCCCGATTACTCCAGACAGCTTTTACAACATGGACCCTTCTATGATACAGGCACTGAAACTAAATAAAAGGTCGAAGAAGGACTGATGCCATACAAAACGTTTTAGAGAAATGAAAAAGCAAAAATGTCATACAGGTATTATGACTTATCTTCATAAAGTTACACTAAGCACGCCTGCCTCTCCCTCGTCCCTTCCGCCTCCTCCACTTCCTTCGCCGATGCAACATCTGAGACAGCAAGACCAAACCCTCCGCTTCCTCCTCAGCCTACCCAACATGAAGAGAATGAAAGTGAGGACTTTATGATGATCAGTTCCACTTACTGAATAACACACAATCAGCATGCTGTATGGTTTAAAACTTAGCTGTTGTGTATCTTTGTATGGAAACCAACAAAGGCACACAAGACACTTTTCTGTCAACATCATCACCACTGTCTAAGTATACACTGTGTAGAACATCACGTGCAAGACTGATACGGAAGTCTTCTTGTGTGAGCTTATGCAAGCATATGCCTGTCCTTACACAGGGATAAAGAGAATGATATTTAATATAAAATTAATAATGTGCTAGTTTTTATACTGCTTTATAACTTTTCTTTCAAAGAATTATATTACCATATGGCATGCTTCTTTCTCTTGTAACTGGAGACTGCATTTTAGGCCATTATTAGAGGTGGTTTTTTAATAAATTGTTATCAGTGTCTCTAATACTATTTTATAAATATGACTATAATATGGTACACCATCAAGATTTTATAAGGATTCATTCATTAGTGTACACAGGCTAGCTTACATGAAGCAATCATATCCATTGCAGTAGGTCCCCAAGCTGCAATCATATGGCTGCTTGTTATCAATATGGGAATTGTTAAACTGGTAATAAATATAAATTGTTTCCATATTATCTTTTATTTTTGATGTTGTGTTGGTAAAATGTCTAACATCTACACTGTTTTATATCATATAAGACAATATTTGATGTAGGTTCTGACAGATGAGCCATCTTGTAAAAAGGTGACTTAAACTTACGGTATTGATAAATACAGCACAATACTATAAATGTACTTTTTCTTCCTTATCATTTTCTCAATAATACTTTCTTTTTTCAGGGCACCTGGGTGGCTCAGTCAGTTAAGAGTCCGACTTCGGCTCAGGTCATGATCTCGCAGTCCCAGGGTTCAAGCCCCGCACCAGGCTCTGTGATGACAGGTCAGAGCCTGGAGCCTGCTTCAGATACCCTCTCTCTCTGCCACTCCCCCCTCATGCTCTCTCTCCCTCTCTCAGAATTAAAAATGAAAACATTAAAATAACAGTATTTTCTTTTTTCTTGCTTACTTTATTATAAACATATACAGTAATAATACACACAACAAATAAAATATCTTAGTTGACTGCTGAAGTTATTGACAAGGCTTCTGATTAACAGTAGGCTATCACTACTTAAGTTCGCAGGGAGTCAAGCATGCAGATTTCCGACTGTGTGGGGACTGGCACCCCGAGCCGCTTTGTTGTTCAAGGGGCAACTATAATTGTTTCTGTAGTGTTGCAGTGGAAACAGAGGGATTCATAATGGACTGTTTATCATCTATCCTCCGGCAACTTGTGAGGATGACATTATCTGTCTCACGTCACAAACATGAGGCGACCTCAAAGACATGACCAGAAATGTAGTGCTGGGCTTTGAACGCTGGCAAGAGCAAGCTCAGTACTCTTGCCCCCGGCGTTACTTGAACCTAAGGAACTGACAAATTTCTTTGTTCCCACAGGCCACTCGACCCAGTAACATTCTCCTGGGTCCTGGTCACCACTCCTCTCTCTGGTGCCACCTCGCCAACAACACAGTCTGCTGCTGGTCAGATCAATAATCATCTCTTCATTAAAGCCTCTTGAGCCTCATGATGGGACTCTGCAGGGTGCCAGTCCATTACTCCAGCCTCTTCTCAGAGAGAGACAGTGGGGTGGGAGGGGTAAGTCCTGTTCAATACTTGTACCCAAAACAGTACTTGTACAAGCATTTTTGCAGAGTTCTGCTTTGTAAGACAGAAAAAGGTCTTACCATGGGCTTTCCTCATTGAGTCTTTATGCTTAGGTTTTTTGGTATAGAAAATGGGGGAAGAAAAAGTAACAATCCTGAAGGGCTACTGTGAAGTTAAATACGATTCAGGAACTGAGCACTGTACTTGCTATATAATGAACACTTATATAAGTGTTAGCAATAATCATGTTTGTACTATTTATAAGTTTAATGATGATTCTGTTGGGATACCACTGGAATTTTAGAATCCTATGAACTTATTTAGATTTTGCAATGAAGGGATTAATCAACCTTAATATATCCATTCTTAATATCAAATTAAGTTTTACTAAATATTCTACTTAAGTTGGGTTTATACATACTCTTAATTTTTTTAAATGCTTATTTATTTTTGAGAGACAGAGAGACAGAGCATGAGAGGGGAGGGGCAGAAAGAGAGGAAGACACAGAATCTGAAGCAGGCTCCAGGCTCTAGCTGTCAGCACAGAGCCCAGTGTGGGGCTCGAACTCACAGACCATGATGAGATCATGACCTGAGCTGAAGTTGGGACACCTAACTTACTGAGCCACTGAGGCACCTCTGTATTTATGTAATTTAAGATACAGTGTGCCTCCACATCCACATGTAAAATAATTAATTATAACTAAAACAAACATCAGAGAATAAGAAACTCTTTTAGCAGTTCTTTTTGTTTTTATTGTGGTAAAACACACATGAATGTTACAATTTTAACCATTTTTTGGTGGAAAATACAGTGGCATTAAATATATGCATAATATATACCATCACAACTATCTACTTCAAGAACTTTATCAAGATCCCAAACATAAACTCTGTCCCAATTAAACAGTAACTCTCCATTCCTCTCACTCCTGGGTAATCTCTATTCTACTTATAAATATTAATCCCTTAGCAGATATATAATTTGCAAACATTTTCTCACATTCTGTCAGTTGTCTTTTCACTTTATCGATTCTGTTCCTTGATGCACAAATGTTTTTAGCTTTTTATGAAGTTCAATTGATCAATTTTTTAAAAATTTCCTGAGCTTTTGATGTCACATCCATGGAATCACTGCCAAATCCAATGTTAGGATTATTTTCTCCTATACAGCTTTAGCTCTTAAGTTTAGGTCTTTGACTAATTGTTAATTTTTGTGTACAGCTCAACTTCCTTCTTTGTATATGGCTATCCAGTTTCCCAACACGATTTGTTGAAAAGACTTAGTGCCCTTTTAAAAAATGATTTCGCCATATAGATACAGGTTTATTTTGGGTGTCTGTATTCTATTCCATTGTTCTAGATCTCTGTCTTAATGCAATACCATATGGTTTTAATTACTGTAGCTTTGTATTAAGTTTTCAAATGAGGAAATGGGAGTTCTTAAATTTTGTTTTCCTTTTTCAAGATTGTTTTGGTTACTTTGGATTCTTTGGTACTCCATATGAATTTTGAGATGGGTTTTCTCCTCCAAGAAAAAAAATGCTTTTGGAATTTTGATAGAGATTACACTGAATCTATAGATTTTTGAGGTAAGTATTGTCATTTAACAGTATTAGGCTTCCAACTCACGAACATAAGATGGTTTCCATTTATTTAGGTCTTTCTTAATTTCTCTCAGCAAAGTTTTGTAGTAGACATATAGTAGTATTACATCTTTATGTAGAAGTCTTACATATCTTATTAAATTTATTCTTAAAAAATTGTTTTTAACATTTATTTATTTATGAGACAGAGAACAACAGAGTGTGAGCAGGGGAGGGGCAGAGAGAGAGGAAGACACAGAATCCAAAGCAGGCTCCAGTCTATGAGCTGTCAGCACAGAGCTCCACATGGGACTCAAACTCATGGACCATGAGATCATGACCTGAGCTGAAGTCAGACATTCCACCAACTGAGCCACCCAGGTGTCCCTGCTTAAATTTATTCTTGAGTATTTTATTCTTCCTGATGCTACTGTAAATGGAATTGTTTTCTTAATTTGCTTTTTTTAGATTTTTCATTGCTAGTGTACAGAAATGCAACCGATTTTTGCATGATGATTTGTATCCTTCAACTTTGCTGGGTTTATTACCTCAAATTGTGTGTGTGTGTGTGTGTTAGTGTGTGCACGTGTGTGTGTATATGTTTTCTCTATATAAGATCATGCCATATGTATGCACAGATAATTTTACTTTTTCTTTTTCAGTCTGAATGCCTTCACTTTGTTTCTCTTGCCCAAATAGCCTATCTAGAATTTCTACTACTTTGTTGAATAGAAATAATGAAAGGTGGGCAAACTGGTCTTGTTGCTGAACTTATAGGAAAAGCTTTCGGTATGTAACCATTAAGTGTGATGTTAGGCTGTGGGAATTTCATGTATGTCCCTCTACCAGCTCGAGGAAGTTCCTTTCTGTTCCTAGTTTCTAGACTGTTTACAGTCATAAAAGTGTTTTGGATTTTGTGTTTTCAAATGCTTTTCTGCATCAATTGAGATGATCATATGGTTTTCTCCTTCATTCCATTAGCGTGGTGTATTACATAATCGATTTTCATATAGCAATTCTTGCATTCTGGGAATAAATCCCACTTGGACACAGTGTATAATCATTCTTTTCATATGCTGAATTAAGTTGGCTAATAGTTTATTGAGGACTTCTGCATCAATATTCATAGGGATATGGGACCCTAGGTTTTTCGTCTTTGTCGAGCTCTGGTACCAAAATAATGCTAGCCTCATTGAATGAGTCAGTAAGTATACTCTCCTCTTCAATTTTTAAGAAGAATTTGATTGAGCAAGATTGGTGTTAAATCTTTAAAATGTTTTGTAGAATTCACTGGTCATGGTTTTTCTTTCTTAGAAGATTTTTGATTACTGATTTAATTTCCTTAGTATTATATACTATTCAGACTTTCTATTTCTTCATGAGTCAGTTTTCATAGCTTTGTGTTTCTAGGAAATTTTCCATTTCATCTAGATTATCTAAGTGGTTGGTGTTCAACTGTTCATTCTATTTTCATAGTCCTTTTTATTTCTGAGGAATCAGTAGTTATATGTTCCTTTTCATTTCTGATTGTACTAATTTGAGTCTCCTCTCTCGTTTTTGTTTCTTGGACAGTATAGCCAAATGTCAATTGTGTTTTTTTTAACTCTTCAAAGAGCCAACATTTAGTTTAACTGATTTTTTCTATTTTTCTATCCTCTATCTTTTTTATTTGCTTTTTTAAAATTTTCTTTTTTCAAATATAATTTATTATCAAGTTGACAAACACACTCTAGTCTTTTTTTTAAATCTCTACTCTAGTTTTATTATGTCTACCCTTCTGCTAGCACGGGATTTAGTTTGCTCTCCTTTCTTCCAGTACCTAAGGTGTACAGATAGATTTTTTTTAACTCTTTAATGTTTTTATTTATTTTTGAAAGAGACAGTGGGGGAGGGGCAGAGAGAGAGGGAGACACAGAATCTGAAGCAGGTTCCAGGCCCTCAGCTGTCAGCAAAGAGCCTGATTTGGGGATCCAACTCATGAATCACGAGATCATGACGTGAGCCAAAGTTGGGTGGTTCATAGTCTGAGCCGCCCAGATGCCCCTAAGTTTCTTTTTAATGTGCATGTTTACATTTACGAATTTCTAACGATACAGTGTTTTCACATCATAAGTTCAGGCACGTTGTCATTTTAACTTGTTCAAGGTATTTTCTAATTTCTCTTGTGATTTCTTCTTCAGTCTCTCGGCTGTTTAAGATTGTATTGTTAATATCCACATTTATTAACTTTGCAGTTCATCTGTTTGTAATTCCCAGCTTTATTCCATTGTGAACATAAAAGACACTTTGTAATTTGAATCTTCTTAAATTTGGATTTGTATATTAGTTTCCTAGGGCACCATAACAATATCATAGACTGGGTGGCTTAAAATATAGGAATTCATTTTCTCATAGTTCTGGATGCTGTAAGTCCAAGACCAAAGTGTCAGTAAGTCTGGTTTCTCCGAAGGCCTCTCTCCTTGGCCTGCAGATGGTTACCTTTTCACTGCATCCTCATGACACTTTCTCTGTGCACATGCATCCCTCCTGGCTGTCTCGTAACACCACACCAATCATTTCGGATTTGGGCCCTACCACATGACTTAATTTAAATTTATTATTAGCTCATAAAGGCCGATCTCTACCGTCACATTGTGAGTCGTACAGGAGTGGTTAGAACTTTAACACGAATTTTGGAGGAACACAATTCAGTCCATAACAGCTTGTTTTGTGGGCTAACAATGTGGTCTAGGTTGAAGACTGTTCTATGTGTACGTAAGAAGAATGTGTGCACTCTGTGGTTTGGGTGTGGTGTTCTATATATTAGGTCTAACTGGTTTATTGTGTTGTTCCACTCCTCTTGTTTCTTACTGATCTTCTGTTCTGTCCATTATTGAAGGGGGGATACTGAAGTATTTTAGGTCTCTTTCTCTCTTCAAAATTTTTCAATTTTTGCTTCATATATTTTGGGGGTTACTTTATTAGGTATGTATATGTTTAGAATTTTTACATCTTATTGTATTGAACCTTTTATCAGTATATAATATCTGTCTTTGTCTCAGACTTTTTAAATTTAAAGTCCACTTTGTCTAACAATAATATATCCACTCTTGTTCTCTATAGGTATTACCTGTATGGAATTATACATTTCTTATCCTTTTACTTTCAACCACTTTATGACCTTATATTTAACTTGAGTCTCTTATAGACAGCATATAGATGGACCCTGTTATTATTGTTTTTTTTGAAATGCAATGTGCCAATCTCTCCTTTTTAATAGTTTTGTTCCATCCATTTATATTTAATATGATTATTGATAAAGGAGGATTTATTTCTGCCATCTATGTATTGTTTTGTTGTGTACCTTACATGATTTTTATTTTTCAGTTCCTAAAACATTTTGTGTCAAACTATTATTACATATAATGTTAATAATATGTATTTAATATTTAGTTAATTTTTTGTAGTGTAACATTTTATTTCCTTTCTTCTTTTCCTTTGTCTATATTTTTCATTTTCTTAACATTTACTTTGCAAATTACATTTAAAATCTTAAACTTATAACAACCTACTTTGGAAAAGACCAATTAAGTTTCAATCATATACAAGTACATCTCCTTCCCTCCCCCTTTATGTTGTATTGTCACAGATTACATTTTTATATACTGTATTCCCATTAACATATATTTTTAATTATTGGTGCAGGTATTTTCCTATTAAATCATGTAAAGAAAATTACAAACAACACCAAAAGTACACGGTTATACTTCCTTCTGTAGTTACCTTCACCAGTGTTCACTTTTTTCCTTTGGTTCTAGCTGCTAAACATTTCAAGATGGAGAACTGCCTTTACTATTTCTAATAGGACAGGTCTACTAGTAATCAACACCCTTTGCTTCTGTTTATCTGTAAATGTCTTAATACTTCTTTCATTCTTGAAAGATACTTTTGCAAGCCATATAATTCTTGGTTGAGAGTTGTTTTTCTTTTTTTTTTGCTTTCAGGATTTTAAATCCTGTCCTCCAACTTCTCTCTGATGTCATTTTTTAAATGAGAAATTATCTTCTAATATTTCTAAGGATCCTTTGTAATTGACAAGTACCTTTTTTCTTGTTTCTCTTTGTCTTGGATTTTAACAATTTTACTATCATATGTTTTGGTGTGGATCTCTTTCAGTTTATCATTCTTGGGAGATTGTTCCATCTCTTAAATATGTCTATTTATGGTTTTCCTCATATTTGGAAGGTTATTGGCCATTACTTTTTCAAATAGTTTTTTTTTCATGTTTTCTCTCTTTTTCTTCTGGTACTCCTATAATACATATTTTCTACATGTGATGGTGTTCTTCAGGTCCCTCAAGCTGTGTTCATTTTTCTTCATTTTTTTCTTCCTTTCTGTTCCTCAGACTATGTAAGTTCAACAGTCTTATCTTCAAGTTCACTGATCTAAAGTTTCACTTGTGTAAATCTGCTGTGGAGGTTCTCTGGGAAGTTTTAAAATTTAAGTTATTGTACTTTCAGCTCCAGAAATTTTTTTAAAAAAATTATCTATATGTTTGTTGAATTTTTCATTTTGTTCATATAGTATTTTCCTTATTTCCTTTAGTTTTCTATCTATAGTTTCCTTTAAATCATTGTACATATTTAAGACAGTTGATTTCACATCTTTGACTAATAATTTCAATGTGTGGGTTTTCTCAGTGATAGTTTCTACCAAATTAGTATTTTTTTTCCATTAATGGGCCATTATTTCCCTTTTCTTTGTATATTTTGTAATTTTGTTGAGAAGTGGACATTTGAGTATTATTTTGTGGTAACTGTGGAAATTTAATTGTCCTATTCTTCAGGGATTGTTGAATCTTACTTGTCGAGGGCTGACTTAATGTTTGACTTGTCAATACTATTTTTTCAAGATGTGTGTTCTTTGTCATTTGTTGTGTCTGTTATTTCTGTTCCATTAACTCTGTGATCAGCTAGTGAACTGATAAAGATTTCCTTAAATGTTTGGCTCTCAAAAGGGACAAAATACTACAATACTACAAAAGCAGTAAAATACTACAAAAGTAGACAAATACTGCCTCTTTAAGTCTCTTGGAAACCACATCAGCCTATGGAGGTTAAAACAATGTCTACGAGCCTCTTTGCCGGTTCCTCGGTAATCAAAAGCCGTTTTCAGCAATCAATAGACAGTCCTGATATATTGCTCCCCCTGGCTCCAGTGTTCTGCACCAGGCTTGTGAGGCCGAGGATGTGGAATGGGAGCTGCTACCACTTGAAAGGCTGAAATTCCTCCCAATTTGCTCTTTATAAAAGTCTCCCCTGGAGCTACAAGTGTTCAACTAGACTCAGCTCCTCCCAGCGCACTGGCTGTTGAGGTACCAGCGTGCTTCCTGCCCGACCGGGGTCTGAGACCGCGCTCCCCTCCCTGTTCTCCTGGCCCGCTGTCTCAGACGAGGGAGAGAGCGGCCAGTTGTTGCTTGTATGTTCCCCTTGGCTTCCGCTTTCCTCTGCTGTAAAACATAATGCGCATTTGCTTACTGCACACTAGTCTCGGAGGAGTCCAACAGCATAATGACCAGTCCACACTTAAGGAGCCTTTCTCAAAGCTACTTGAACACCAACCTTTTGGCTGTATTCCTAGGAAGAGCCCCCGGGAAAGTGTTCTGCGGGGCAGCAGCTGATATCTGCTCTACCTCTTTCCTCACGGAAGCATAAATGATGGCTTTCCTTCTCCTTTTTAGATTTTCTGTATTGCCATCATGGTGTGCATCTTTTTCCTTTTCTCACTGCATTAGTTTTCCTTTCTATTTATTTCCTTTCAAGACATCCTGTAATTTTGTTGGGAAAAAACTGGCTTTCTGGCTGTCACAACAGAAACACAGTACCACTCAGTAAACAGACCTTTCACCTTCACCATTGCTTTACTCCTAGCAGTAAGAGTCAGCAGTGTCTTCATTTCAAAGAATCCCAGATGGCAAATATAAAGAAGAAAAAAGCAGCTGTGAACAAACCTATGGGCTCCACCTTGGTCCTCTGGCATTTACCAAACATGGGTTACGCTGAACACCCAGACCGGCTGATGGAGTTTCTCTTTTGGCATCATAATCTCTCAGGGCTCTAGCTATTGTTGGTGTCAAGAAGATACTATGCACTGTGCCACCAAAATCAACCCTGTCTCCCCATTTCACGACATGGTGCCATAACTCACCTCCTCCTCAAACCTTAGGAGTCTTTGTTCTTTCTTGACTTTCTTTCACACAGTACATCAAACCCATCAGGAAATCCTGTTGCCTCTGACTCCAAAATATACCCCACATCTACTGTTTACCATCCTAGTCCAAGTCATCGTCATTCTCACACATGCACAACTCCCAAAGCCTCCAATATGCCTTCATTCCAGCCTTGTACGGTCAATCTCCACAAACTCCAAAGTGTGAACCAGATCACTTTCCAGGACAGAAGGAAGGATTCGATATCACCTCTTCAACACTGTACACAGGCTCTCCAGCCTCAGTTGCTGCTACTCCTGCCTCAGCATTTCCTGAGGCATATACCCCTGCAGACACCCTACACCACCATGCCATTCTGGCCTCTTGGACTTTGGTCACTCAGTCATTTGCTACTTCAAATGCCCTCACAGTCCCTTCCCTTATTCTTTCCAACTTAGCTTTCATAGCTTGGATAAGGGATCACCAACCCCACGAAGCTACCCTTGATACTCTCAATCTATGTTCTCCCCAGCCCGTGGGTGCTCCCCAGCACACACACGCCTCTAGTGATCTGCCTATGAGTGGTATTGCCCTCCTCACTGTCCTCACATCCCTCATACAGAACTCTATTGGTATACTTTCTTTAAAAAAATTTTTTAATGTTATTTTTTACAGAGAGACAGAGAGAGACAGATCATGAGCATGGGAGGGACAGAGAGAGAGGGAGACACAGAATCCAAAGCAGGCTCCAGGCTCTGAGCTGTCAGCACAGAGCCCAACACAAGGTTCAAACCCAAAATCTGTGAGATCAAGACCTGAGCCGAAGTTGGACACTTAACCTACTGAGCCACCCAGGTGCCCCTCTATTGGTATACTTTCTAAAGTTCTTTATAACTTGTTTATATTACTTTTCCCTTCCACCACTGAGTTCCTTAAGGACAGAGATGATTTGTCATTTTGAATACTTATATAACCCCGTCAGCTAGCACAGGCTTATTACAGCATATATAAACATTCAATAAATACTTCTGAATGAATGTACAAATCAATGAAATATACCGATACATCCTGTCATTCAAAGAGGGAGTGGGGCACCTAAGTGGCTCAGTCGGTTAGGCCTTGGACTTCTGATTTCAACTCAGGTCATGATCTCAATTTGTGAGATCGAGCCCTGTGTCAGGCTCTGTGCTGACAGCATGAAGCCTGCTTGGGATTCTCTCTCTCCCTCTCTGACCCTCCCCGGCACGCACATGCCCTCTCTCTTTCTCTCTCTCTCTCTCAAAAAAAAAAATAGACAAACAGGGAGCATAAAAAAGCTAACAACGTCTTAATGATTATTTACTACTCAGCACTGATCAAATATTGAATGTCTACTATGTGCCTAGCATTATTCTAGTCATTGGAAATACTGTAGGAAAAAAGATAGATTTACAAGTTTTAGCTTATGTAATAAGACAGAAACAAGAGGAATAATTATTAGGAAGGAAACAAAAACATTATCACAAACGATATAGCTATAAATAGAAATGTTCTGTTTTATGAAACAGGCACACGAATTGATAAGATGCTCTGCAGGACCCCAACAAATGTGAGTACAAGGAAACCAATTCTCAAAAGAGAATCTGTCACTAGTAAATCAATCTAGGAAAAAGTATTCACTTTGGCCAGCTGCAGGTGCTCTATTAAGTTTACAAGTAACTCTATCAAGAAATTCCAGCAGTGCAGCAGTGATGGCAATGACAAAATGCACACCTTTAACCCCCTAAAACAGTTCCTAAAATCTACTCTGAAAAGCATCTGAAATATGTACTAAAATATATATATGTAAGTATATGTCTATTAAAATTTATTTATGTTAGAAAAAAGTGGGTATACACTGCATGCTGAGAATATGAAAAAGAAATAATGTGTAGTCTTTAAAAATATTGAGTATGTATTGATGTGACTGCTGAGAAACTGACAGCATTGGGAACATCTTGAACTTTCACAGGTTACTATGGTAACAATATACTGAAAAGCCCAAAACCTCCCCATATTCTCTAAACAAGAATTTCCACTTTTAGAAGTACTCTAAGAATATAATTAGACAAGAGTATCAGCACTTTCATTCAGGCACTGTTTCTCACTGGGATACAGCGTCCCAAACTAGGAAGCAACCCTAAAAACTCAATATAAGAGACACTTAAATTATTGTATGTCCACATAAAGAAATACTAAGTAGTCACTAAAAAGATGATGATGTAAGGGGCGGGTGGCTCAGTCGGTTAAGCCTCTGACTCTTGGTTTCAGCTCAGGTCATGATCTCACAGTTCCTGAGATTTAGCCCTGCGACAGGCTCAGTGCTGAAAGCATGGACCCTACTTGGGACTCTCCTCTGTCCCTCTCTCTGTCCCTCCACCACTCACATGCACCCTCTCTCTCTCTCTCAAAATACATTTTTAAGAAACATTAAAAAATTAAAAGAAAAAGAGACGATGTGATTTACTCATACACAGAGATATTCGTTATAACGGGGAAAGTAGGATTTCACTCCTTCCCCAAATTATGATGCACATTCCAAGGGAGGACAAAGTTACCCGTCACACAGCGCACTGACGGACACTGTGAATGAATGAGTGAGTAACGGGGTGTCCTTGGAGGCATCCTGGTTGGGTCTTGATACACTATTACGTAGTTGTCTTGTTCTGTCGCTCATCCTGGCTTCAGATTTGGTAGTGGGCACATTCTATCACCCAGATGAGTTCTACCTCCCTCTTTCTATAACCAGCATCATAGAAAACTCCTTTCTTCACAGAAAACAATTGTTCAATTTGCGAAAATATTTCTTTGCAATCATATTTAAAGCTTTCAATATCCTTGAGCTATAAAATCTGTTTATTCATTAGTTGATAAATGTTAAAACTGTGATAGGGTCATGAGATTCAATAGACTATTGTATTTTTATACGTTGGAGATTGTATACATTCGTGACCTTTTTTTAGAAGTTGCTTCTTGTAATATAATTCTATCACTATATCATAAATTCTTTTTTTAAAACTCTATGCTTTTATTCTGTTTTAAGTTTATTTATTAATTTTGCAATAGAGCGCGAGAGAGGGAGCATGATGCCTGCGAGCAGGGGAGGGGCAAAGAGAGAGGGAGGGAGAGAATCCTAAGCAGGCTCCAGGCTGTCAGAATCCAACATGGAACTTGAGCCCATGAGCCATGAGATAGTGACCTGAGCTGGAATCAATAGTCAGACACTTAACCAACTGAGTCACCCAGGTGCCCCTCTACTGATTCTTTTAAAAACTCTTTCCATGTTGAAAGCCAGTATATATTCATGCAAAAGGCTTTTACTAGAAAAAGAGCAAATGGTCTATAAGGACAAAATACTTATAATGAAATTTGACAAGTTTCCATTAAAAAAACGAAGACTAGGGCACCTGGGTGGCTCAGTCAGTTGAGCATCTGACTTTAGCTCAGGTCATGATTTTGCAGTTCATGAGTTCAAGCCCCACATTGGGCTCACTGTTGTGAACCTGTTAGTGCAAAGCCCAATTCGGAGCCTCTGTACCCCTCACCCTCTGCCCCTCCCCCACTAATGCATTCTCTCGCGCGCTCTCTCAAAAACCAAACAAAACATTAAAAAATTTTGTATTAAAAAAAGACTAGTCATTTTTGTTATTTTGGTTTTTTTCCCCTTTAACTATGAGCTATTTTTAAGTGACATCTAGACTACCTTCAGTTAACATTTGGGTAAAAAAAATAAATTCTTAGTTAAACTGCTGAAATTTCCAAACTATTAAGATAGAGGGCCTCTACCACCTATACACGCATACCAATAAACCCATCTTTCAAAACACGTCCCATTCATCTCTCCTCCTAAAGTACCGAACAATACTATTGTATTTTCTTTGAATTAAAAAAGTATCTTTGTTTGAGAAAAATCTGTATCTATATATAACAAGATATAAGACAATTCAGAAAGCTACTTAGAAGGCTGTCAACACCCCTGGGAGACATAGGAACAGAGAAATCAGGTAGTTGACCAAATTCACAAAGTTGAAATAACCAGCAGAAAAGTGATCATATGTGTGATAGTGTTATGGACTGAGCTGTGTCCCTTCCAAATTCATATGTTGAAGTCTTAACCTCTCGTACCTCAGAATATGACTATTTGGAGATGGGGTCTTTAAAAAGGTAATTAACCTGATGAGTGGATCAAGAAGATGTGGTTTGGGGCCCCTGGGTGGCTCAGTCGGTTAAGCCTCTGGCTTCAGCTCAGGTCAGATCTCACATTCGTGAGTTCGAGCCCCGCGTCAGGCTCTGTGCTGACAGCTAGCTCAGAGCCTGGAGCCTGCTTCAGATTCTGTGTCTCCCTCTCTCTCTGCCCCTCCCCCTCTCATGCTCTGTCTCTCTCTGAATCAAAAAAAAAGAAAGAAAGAAAGAAAGAAGATGTGGTTTATATATACAATGGAGTATTACATGCTAATGAGAAAGAATGAAATCTGGCCATTTGTAGGAAAGTGGACGGATCTCGAGGGTGTCATGCTAAGCGAGATAAGTCAGGCAGAGAAGGACAGATACCATATGTTTGCACTCATAGGTCTAACAGGAGAAACCTAATGGAGGACCAGGAGGAGGGGAAGGGGCAAAGAGAGTTGGGGAGAGAGAGGGACACAAAACCCGAGAGACTACTGAATGCTGAAAATGGACTGAGGGTTGAAGGGGAAGGGGGAGGGGGGAAAAGCGGTGATGGTGATGGAGGAGGGCACTTGTGGGGAAGAGCACTGGGTGTTACGTGGAAACCAATTTGACAATAAACTATTAAAAAAATAAAAAAATAAAAAGGCAATTAAGTTAAAATGAGACCATGAGACCATTAGGAAAGACCCTACGGTAACTAATATCCTTATAATGAGAGGAGATTTGGGAACAAAAGAAACATCAGGGGCATGTGCCCACACAAAGGCAAAACCACTTGAGGACAGAGCAAGAGTATAGCCATCTACAAGCTAGAGAGAGAGAGGCCTCAAGTGGAAACCAACCACTGGTACCTTGATATCCAATTTCCAGATTCCAAAACCATGAGAAAATAAGCTGCTGTTGTTTCAGCCACCCAGCCTGTGGTATTTTCTTTTAGGAGAGCCCAAGAAGCTAATACCAATAGTGATCACGTCTGTCTGCTGCGGAATGAGAAGGTGGCCAAGGAAGACGTGGTTCTACCCCGCCTATCCACGTGACCCAGACTGCTCCTCCTGCCTCAGTGACCCTGAGTGCTGGCCTGTGACCTGCTCCTCTGTCCCTATGTTGAATTACCATCCATTGCAGAGATTTGCAGAAACTTATTTAATCCATAACCTAATTGCTATTTGGGCTGGATTGAGATTTTAAGGTTTTAAGCAAAGCATTTATGCCTATATTTTTTGTACATCTTTGAATATTTTTATAGTATAAATCCCAGTGGCAAAAGTTATGTGTGAAAGTGAATTCACATTAACTTTTGTGACATATTGCCACAGAAGGTACCAAATTACACTCCCACCAACATCTGGGAATGATCAGTGTTTTAAAATTTTTGTTAAGGTATCTTACTTTATATCTTTGATACTTCTACAAATGAGTGTGTGTGTGTGTGTGTGTGTGTGTGTGTGTGTGTGTGTGTATAGACATGTAGAAGGAGGAGATATTCTTCTTTTAAGATGGTCATTTTGAGGAAGGTCACAATGATTCCAGAGAAATGTACTGAATTATATTTCAGGTATTTTCATTGTGTGGATGTACTAAAATCCTTACACAGCATTAATATCAGGTACCGTCTGGCTTGGACAATGACACGAGCACTCTCAGTTGTCTTCCTAGAGGACAAATTCATTTTCCATGGGATGGCATAACATACAAAAACATTAAGGTCTCATACATTAAAATGGGCAAATACAGGATTTCATTTCACTCTTATTCTATAATCTATATTCCATTTACAGAGCAAAAATCCTCAAAGAATGGAAACCAAAAACAGAGAAAAAGAAAATATCTAAATCAAGGTTAGTATTAATAATTACCACATACACAACCACACAGGAAATTCCATACAATTTCACATAGAAAATTTCCCCTAAAAGAATGAAAGAAGCAACCACCAAGGCAGGCCCCTTGATAAGACCCAGAACTAAAAACATTCCAAAGTCAAGTGATAACAACTCATCCACTTACGAGGTCTAAGAAGCCAGTGGGATTTGGAAATTTTTTGTAAATATATATCTTTGCAGATAATCTTGATTTAATTTTACTTCTCATGAGCCCGAGTCCCAAATTCAACACCTCTGAAACATCTTTCCTAAAGAAGAGCATTCACATTTAGACATTAAATTTTTTTATTAAAAAGTGTCATTTAATAAATGTGTTTTGAAATATATAGAGTAGAGGTACACAAAAATATTAGAAGTTGAGGAGGGAGCAGATTAAAAACAAGGAATACCAACTTGCCCTTGCCATCACAAAGAACTTAGACTTTACTGAAAGCAAGATCTAAATTATACAATGAAGCAAAAGCTTGAGTGAGAAACGAGAAGACGCTGAAGGAGAAGAGATGCCGAGCGAAGACAGAACCAAGGGAAGAGGCAGCACCCTGGTGCGGCGGGACTCTATTAACTGCACCAGCACAGGGAAGGGAGGCGTGGCCCAGCAGGGCCTCACCCGGAGACTGCTTTCAAGTCCTATTCCATAAATTCATTATTCAAGATAATGTCAATAAATGCTGCTGGGACTGCTGAGTAGTCATTTGAAAAAAATGCATTTCCTACTTAATGTATTACATAAATATAAATTCTCAGAGTCAAAGATTTAAATATAAAACATTTTAAAGCAATTAATCCATAAAAGTATTAGAATAAAACACAGACAAAATTTTAATCTTTCAGCAAGAAAGGTTTTAACTTCTTTACTATCTATGATATAAAATGCAGAAACTACAAAAGATCGATAAATTCAGACATGGAAAAACAGTCTACCTTGCTTTCCAAAAACAAACAAAAAGGAATAGCTCCTGCCTATAAAAGCTGAAAGACTAATGACAACCTGGGAGAAAACTCATGGTAATGTATATGATTGACAAGGAGCTATTTTTATCCCTTCTGAAGAGTTGATACAAATCGCTAAGATACAGACCAACAAAGAGAAGAAAGGTCAAAAGTCATCAACAGGCATTTCATAGAAAATAATACAAAAATGGTTTTGTTGGGGTTTTTTTACATTTATTTATTAAGAGACAGAGAGATACAGAGCATGAATGGGGGAGGGGCAGAGAGAGAGAGAGAGGGAGACACAGAATCCGCAGCAGGCTCCAGGCTCTGAGCAAGCTGTCAGCAGAGCCCAACGTGGGCCTGAACCTGTGACCCGCCAGATCATTCGGCCTGAGCCGAAGTCAGTCACTCAATCAACTGAGCCACCGAGGCGCCCCCCAAAAATGGTTCTTAAGCACAGAAATTGAAGCCCAAGCTTGTATTACAGTAAAAGAAATACAAATTAAAATGTTTTATATTCCGATTTTTAAATTGGTGGAGATCAATACAGTAGGTTAAGAAAAGGGAAAGAGGTACTTTATGCACTGCTAGTAAAAATGTAAAATGGTGCCATTTGACAATGTCTGCTAAAATTACAGAGGTATATATCCTGATCTGGTAATAATACTTACAGAAATTCATCTTCTATCTTTCCCTCACATGTGTAGGAAATGATGCAGTCCTGTTTGCAGTAACGAGAGGAGGATCAACAAATATGTCCATCTAAAGGGGCTAACTGATTAATAATAGTATTTTTAATTCAGAAGTCAATGCAAAAAGAATGTAACAACTATTTCTATATTAGCATATTGTTACTGAATAATCTCCAAGATGCATTTTTAAAAGGTGAAGATTTATACGATCTGAAGAGAAACCAGAGTCCAAGATGCATTTTTAAAATAGAAAAGCATGGTACAAGAGTATTATTGTTGGATACCACTTTTGTAAAAAAAAAAAAAAAATAAGGGCAGGAAATAAATAAGTGAGTTTATATTATATGCTTATGCACACACATACATATACACCATCTCTGGATGGTGTGTAGGAAACGGGCATCAGTGGCTCCACTGGGTGATGAGAAATGAATGGCTGGGGAACAAGTATGGGAAGAAGACTCCCTGTTCACTATATATCTTTTGATACCTTTTAAAATCTGTATCATATGTATTACATACTTACTAGAAAAACCAATTAAATACTTTTTAAATGAAATGGTTGAGTAAAAACCCATACTAAAGGTATAGAGATTTAGAGGTTCTATAATGCTATATGGAGCTAATTAATGATTCTAAAAGTTTATCTGCTTATTTAAGGAAAAGATAAATAAACATGATACACCACATCAGCAAGAGAAAGGTTAAAAATCATATGTTCATTTCAATAGATGCAGAAAACCCATTTGAAAAAGTATAATATCCATTCATGGTAAAAATCCTCAACAAAGTAGGGTTAGAGGGAATATACTTCAGCATAATAAAGGTCATCTATGAAAAATGGAGAGCTAACATCCTACTCAATGGTGAAAAACTGGAAGCTTTTCCCTTAAAATCAGGAACACGAGAAGGATGTCCTCATGCCACTGTATTCAACAAAGTACTGGAAGTCCTAGCCACAGTAATCAGACCATAAATAGAAGTAAAGGTCATCCCAATTGGCAAGGAAGAAGTAAAACATTCCTTATTTGCAGATGGCATGATACTATGTTTGGAAAACCTTAAAGACCTTGTCAAAAAACTAGTAGAACTGATAAGGAAATTCAGTAAGCTGGCAGGATACAAAATCAATATACAGAAATCGATTGTATGTCTATACATTAATAATGAAGTGGCATAAAGAGAAATTAAGAAAACAATCCCATTTACAATTGAACCCAGAAGAATAGAATACCTAGGAATAAACTTTAACCAAAGACGTGAATGACCTGTACTCTGAAAACTATAAAACACTGATGAAAGAAACTGAAGATAACACAAAGAAGTTGAAAAACATTCCATGCTCATGGATTGGAAGAACAAATATTGTTAAATTTGTTGATACTACCCAAAACAATCTACAAATTTAATGCAATCCCCATCAAAATATCAACAGTATTTTTCACAGAACTAGAACAAATAATCCTCAAATTTATATGGAACCACAAAAGACCTCAAATTACGAAAGCAATCTTGAAAAAGAACAAAACTGGAGGTATCACTATCCCAGATTTCAAGATATACTATAAAACTACAGTAAAACAAAAACAAAACAGCATGGCACTGGCACAACTACAGACACATAAATCAATGAAACAGAAGAAAGAGCCCAAAATAAACGCACGATTATGTGGTCAATTAATTTACAAAAAAGGAGGCAAGAATATGCAATGGGAAATAGAGAGTTTCTTCCATATGGTGCTGGAAAAACTGGACAG
>PJEM01005063.1:127614-138589 GCA_004023845.1 Helogale parvula
GAAGCAAAAATAAAAGGCAACCTACTGAATGGGAGAAGATATTTGCAAATGATATACTGGATAAAGGTTTAGTATCCAAAATATGTAAAGAGCTTATTCAACTCAACACCCTCCCCCAAAAAATTATCCAATTAAAAATAGGCAGATGACATTAACAGACATTTCTCCAAAAAGACATACAGATGGCTAACAGACACATGAACAGATGTTCAAGTAATCATCAGAGAAATGCAAATTGTCTCCCCTGTCAGAATGGCTAAAATCAACAACACAAGGAACAGATGATGGTGAAGATGTGGAGAAAAAAGTCCTCTTGGCCTGATGGTGGGAATACAAACTGGAGCAGCCACAGTGGAAAACAGTATGGAGATTTCTCAAAATATTAAAAATAGAGTTACCATTAAATCAGGTAATTCCACTACTGGGTATTTACCCAAAGAATATGAAAACACTTATTCAAAAAGACATATGCCACCCCCATGTTCACTGAAGCATTATTTACAATAGCCAAATTATGGAAGCAACCCCAGTATCCACTGATAGATGAATGGATAAAGAAGATGTGGTATATATCTATAATGGAGTATGATTTAGCCATAAAAAAGAAATCTTGCCACTTGAAACAATATATATAGATCTAGAGAGTATAATGTTAAGCAAAATAAGTCAGTGGAAGAAAGACTTAGGATTTCACTTAAGCATCAAATTTAAGACATGAAACAAATTAACAAAGAAAAAGAGAAGACAAAAAACCAGATGCTTACATATAGAGAACTGGTGGTTACCTGAGGGGAGGTTGATGTAGTAATGGGTGAAATAGATGAAGAGAATTGAGAGTACTCTTATTGTGATGAGCACTGAGTAATGTACAGAGTTGTTGAATCACAACATTATACACCTGAAACTAATATAACATGGTATCTTAATTTTATCAGAATTAAAATAAAACTGAATAAAATTTAAAAATAATAACAGACATTTACATAAAAATCTTTAAAAAGCTATAGGTTTTCTTCTTCAATATTATTTTGGCTATTCGGGGACTTTTGTGGTTCCATAGGAATTTGAGGATAGTTTGTTCTAGCTTTGAGAAGAACACTGGTGCAATTTTGATGGGGATTGCATTGAATGTGTAGATTGCTTTGGGTAGTAATGACATTTTCACAATGTTCATTCTTCCGATCCATGAACAGGGAATGTTTTTCCATTTCTTGGTGTCTTCTTTAATCTCTTTCATAAGTTTTCTATAGTTTTCATCATATAGGTCTTGTACATCCTTGGTTAGGTTTACTCCTAGGTATTTGATGGTTTTTCGTGCAATTGTGAACGGGATCAGTTTCTTGATTTCTCTTTCTGCTGCTTCATTATTGGTGGATAGGAATGCAACCGATTTCTGTACATCGATTTTGTACCTGCAACATTACTGAATTCATTGATCAGTTCTAGAAGGCTTGTGGAGGAGTCTGCTGGGTTTTCTATGTAGAGTATCATGTCATCTTCGAAAAGTGAAAGTTTGACTTCTTCTTTGCCAATTCTGATGCCTTTTACTTCCTTTTGTTGTCTGAGTGCTGATGCTAGGACTTCCAGCACTATGTTAAACAACAGTGGTGAGAGTGGACATCCCTGTCGTGTTCCTGATCTCAGGGGGAAAGCTCTTAGTTTTTCCCCATTGAGGATGATATTAGCTGTGGGCTTTTCATAAACTGCTTTTATCATGATTAGGTAAGTTCCTTCTATTCTGACTCTCTCAAGGGTTTTTATTAAGAAAGGGTGCTGTATTTTGTCAAATGCTTTTTCTGCATCTACTGACAGGATCATATGGTTTTTATCCTTTCTTTTGTTAATGTGATGGATCACATGGATGGATTTGCGAATATTGAACCAGCCCTGTAACCCAGGAATGAATCCCACTTGATCATGTTGGATAACTTTTTTTTATATGCTGTTGAATTCGATTTGCCAGAATATTGTTGAGTACTTTTGCATCTGTATTCATTAAGGATATTGGTCTGTATGTAGTTCTCTTTTTTGGCTGGGTCTCTGCCTGGTTTGGGTATCAAGGTGATGCTGGTTTCGGAGAATGAGTTTGGAAGTTTTCCTTCTACTTCTATTTTTTGGAATAGTTTGAGAAGAATGGGTATTAGCTCTGCTTTAAATGTCTGGTAGAATTCCCCTGGGAAGCCATCTGGCTCTGTGCTCTTATTCGTTGGGAGATTTTTGATAACGGATTCGATTTCTTCACTGGTTATTGGTCTATTCATGCTTTCTATCTCTTCCTGTTTGAATTTTGGCAGTGCATGTGCATTTTGGAATTTTTCCATTTCTTCTAGGTTGTCCATTTTGTTGGCATATAATTTTTCATAGTAATCTCTGATGATTGCTTGTATTTCTAAGGGATTGGTTGTAATAGATCGTTTTTCATTCATGATTTTGTTTATCTGGGTACTCTCTCTTACTTTCTGAGTAGCCTGGCTAGAGGTTTATCAATTTTGTTTATTTTTTCAAAGAACCATCTCTTGGTTTCATTGATCTGCTCAGCTGTTTTTTGGATTCGATATTGTTTATTTCTGCCCTGTTCTTTATTATTTCTTTTCTTCTGCTGGGTTTGGGGTGCTCTTCCTGCTCCACTTCTAGTTCCAGTAGGTGTCTGTTAGACTTTGAATTTGCGCTTTTTCTAGTTTGTTGAAATAGGCCTGATATGCAATATACTTTCCCCTTAGGACTGCCTTTGCTGCGTCCCAGAGATTTTGGTTTGTTGTATTTTCGTTTTCATTTGTTTCCATATATTTTTTAATTTATTCTCTAATTGCCTGATTAGCCCAATCATTCTTTAGTAGGGTGGTTGTTAACATCCACATTTTTGGAGGTTTTCCAGACTTTTTCCTGTGGTTAATTTCAAGTTTTATAGCATTGTGATCTGAAAGTGTGCATGGTATGATCTCTATTCGTTTATACTTATGGAGGGCTACTTCATGCCCCAGTGTGTGATCTATCTTGGAGAATGTGCCATGTGCACTCAAAAAGAAGGTGAATTTCCTAACTTCAGGATGCAGAGTTCTAAATATATGTATCAAAAACCAAAACGGGAGGCATCACAATCCCAGACTTTAGCCTCTACTACAAAGCTGTCCTGTTCAAGACAGTATGGTATTGCCACAAAAACAGACACATAGACCAATGGAATAGAATAGAGAACCTGGAACTGGGCCCACAAATGTACGCCCAATTAATTTTTGACAAAGCAGGAAAGAGTATCCGATGGAAAAAAGACTGCTTTTTTAGTAGGTGGTGCTGGGAGAACTGGACAGCAACATGCAGAAGAATGAAACTAGACCACTTTCTTATACTATGCCAAAAAATAAACTCAAAATGGCTGAAGGACTTCAATGTAAGACAGGAAACCATCAAAATCCTTGAGGAGAAAGTAGGAAACAACCTCCTTGACCTCAACTGCAGCAATTTCCTACTTGATACATTCCCAAAGGCAAGGGAAAGGAAAGCAAAAATGAACTACTGGGACCTCATCAAGATAAAAAGCTTCTGCACTGCAAAGGAAACAATCAAGAAAACTAATAGGCAACGGACAGAATGGGAAAAGATAGTTGCAAATGACATATCAGATAAAGGGCTAGAATCCAAAATCTACAAGGAACTCACCAAACTCCATACCCGAATAACAAATAACCCAGTGAATAAATGGGCAGAAGACATAAACAGACACTTCTCCAAAGAGGACATCCAGATGGCCTACAGGCACATGAAACGATGTTCAACATCACTCATCATCAGGGAAACACAAATCAAAGCCACACTGAGATACTACCTCATGCCAGTCAGAGTGGCTAAAATGAACAAATCAAGAGACTATAGATGCTGGTGAGGGTGTGGAGAGACGGGCACCCTCCTGCACTGTCGGTGGGAATGTAAACTGGTGCAGCCACTCTGGAAAACAGTGTGGAGGTTCCTCAAAAAACTATCAGTAGAACTCCCTTATGACCCAGCAATATCACTGCTAGGGATTTACCCAAGAGATACAGAAGTGCTGATGCATAGGAGCACATGCACCCCAATGTTCATAGCGGCACTGTCAACAATAGCCAAAGCAGGGAAAGAGCCTAAATGTCCATTCCTGGATGAATGGGTCAAGAAGATGTGGTATATATACACAATGGAGTACTACATGGCAATGAGAAAGAATGAAATCTGGCCATTTGTGGCCAGCAAAGTGGATGGACCTCGAGGGTGTCATGCTAAGCGAAATAAGTCAGGCGGAGAAGGACAGATAGCATATATTTGCACTCATAGGTCTAACAGGAGAACAGGAGAAACCTAATGGAGGACCAGGGGGAGGGGAAGAGGGAAAGAGAGTTGGGGAGAGAGAGGGACACAAAACCTGAGAGACTAATGAATACTGAAAATGAACTGAGGGTTGAAGGGGAAGGGGGAGGGGGGCAATGAGGTGGCGGTGATGGAGGAGGGCACTTGTGGGGAAGAGCACTGGGTGTTGTAATGGAAACTAATTTGACAATAAACTATTAAAATAATAATAATAATAATAATAATAAAACTTTATTTACCAACATACAAATAAATAAATAAAAAATAAAAAGCTATAGGGACAAAAGCTAGGATCCAGAGTCTAGTGATGTTTCTAAATTTAGTTCCAAACATAACTACGTTGGAGTCTGCTGTGTCTCACTGTAATAAACTCAGCATAGTTGAAATATACATTTTTTGTTGAAATACAATCAATAAAAACAAAAATTGTATATTGATAAAGAAGATAAAACTAGAATATGCTGAAAAAATAAATACTCTCAATATCACTGAGTTTTACTATAATCTTCCAAAAAGAACTTCCAATGAAACAGTCAAAAGAACACAAGAAATTACAGGAGCAAGGCCCCAGACAGAAGGAGCACTCTCTGGACACAGAGGAGTCGGCTCATTCATTCCATAGTGAGATTCTACACTAGTACTTCAATATGTCTGCTTATGAAAAGCGAAGTAGGAAAGGACAATAAAGGGTAGGGAAAGGGGTAGTTTCCAATTTTAGATATGGAACCGGGGAAAGACCCTGGAGAAGGTGACGGCTGAGTAAATGCCCAGAGAAGACAACGCTGCAGACCATGCAGACACAGGGAGGGGTGGGACAGGGCTGCCAGCACAGGCAGTGGCAGGAACGCAGTCCCCAGGGGGAAAGCTGCATGGAATCTGAGGACCAGGGTGTAGGGTGGCTACTTGGAAATAGGGACGGAGACAGAGAGTGGACAATAAGGCCCCAGAGCTCAGGCGTTTGTGCATGAGGTATAAGCAGACACTGGGGTTTGTAGAGACAAAAACTGGTATAATACCTTGTATATTCATAGCTTTGCTCCTTCAGTCATCTTGAAAGAGACAGAAGGAGGGCAATGAAAGAAGCAGATTTAAGAAACTGCAACAATCCAGAGGATGACGAAGACCTGGAAAGGTCCTGACAGTAGAAGTGGCAAGAAGTCCTAGACGCTGTGCGCATTTGGAAGAGGAGCAGCCAGGAGTTTCCCAGAGGCAGAAGGGAGATAATGAGAAAAAGAAGAGTTGAGGCTACCTGGAGGAACTGCAAGAAGGTGGTTTCCATTCCTGACGTGGGGAAGGCTGAGGAAGAGGAGGGCGAGGAGTGTGACTCTGCCAGGCCGTCAGCACTCAAGTAGGGCCATGGCCGCGGCGGTGAGGCATGTGCTCTGATGGTGGGGCAGAGCGTGGGTTGCAGCGAGTTTTAAGAGGTGTCAATCTCCAGCTAGTATTTATTTACTTACTTACTTGTTTATTTTTAAAGTTTTGGAAGTATAAACACCATTCTCACTTCTTTAAATTTTTTAAATGTTTTATTTATTTTTGGTAGAGAGATAGAGCATGAGAGGGGGAGGGGCAGAGAGGGAGAGAGACACAGAATCTGAAGCAGGCTCCAGGCTCTAAGCTGTCAGCACAGAGCCCAATGTGGGGCTCTAGCCCACAAACGTCAGATCATGACCTGAGCTGAAGTCGGAGGCTTAACTGACAGCCACTCAGGTGCCCCTCCAGCTAGTATTTAAAGCAAAAGATGAAATGAAAGCATCAAAGGGGCGAGGTAGACAGGTAGAGAAGAGGTCTAGGACTGAGCCCAGCAGCACGTTAGTAGTGAGAAGCCTGCAGAAGGCACGAGGAGGAGCAAGAGGGAGCACTGCACGACAGGGAGACGAGCCGGACACACAAGCAACCGCTGGAGGAGCGGCGTGGTCGTCACTGCTGGTGCCGGAGGCGGCTGTGGGGAGCGCTGGGCCTGAAGCCTGAATGAAACTAGCTGGCTAGAGAATGGGGCCAATTTGGCCACAGTGTGGGAAGAGGAAGTACAGTCAAGATTAATTTAAAAAAATTTTTAACATGGTAGAAAAATAATGGCATATGATTTTAGGATGATGAGAAATTTCAGAGAGAAGAGAATTAATGGTATTATATTCTTGAGTAAGCCGCACAGAATGATAGTTGGCCATTACAACGTTATTCATAATATCCTCAAACTGAAGGCACCTATATGTCAATAGAAGACAGATGGATTTAATTGCATAAATTAATACAATGGAATACTATTTAGCAATAAAAATGAAAACACTGCTAAATGTAACAAAATTGACGAATCTCGCAGGCGTAATAGTAAGTGAAAGGGGTCAGCCAAAAGAGAATGCGGGTTGTATGATTACTGCATGGTTCTGTTCATATCAAGTTCTCAGACATCTAAAGGTGTCTACTGCGTCGTAAACTAGGATCACAGTCACCTGACGTAGGAGGAAGAAGGGGGAACGAGAGGGGTTTGTGGTGGTCCCAGGTATGCACTGCATTCTAGTTCTTGGAGTCGATAGGAATTACATAGTCACTTTGTGATTATTTGAAGAAATATATACTTATAATTTGTATATGATCCTGTAGGTATCTTATACTGTTCAATAAAAGATATATTTTAAAAAAACAAACAAAACAAAATAAAATAAAATGTAGGTTACCCTATGATATCCACAGCCTGTTAAGTAGAAGCATTTAAGTAAACACAGAGAATCACTTGCTATGGACACAGTGAAAACAGACCCCTCCTCTGGGAAGGAAGTTTTACTGTAAAGGATATAAGTGAACTTGAAAGCTAATAATTTGACACATGAATGAAACTTTTAAAAATATGCCAATAAAATTAATAGCTCTTAAAACAACGCTGCTCAAATATTCTCTGAAAAACAATACAATTTTCTTCTTGTTGTACTAAAAAATACTACCCTATGGAGAAGAAAGCAAACATGTATCCTTAAAAATAATTTCTGACTCATTAATAACCACTTATGCTCCTAAAGTTTCCAACCTATTTTGTCTTAATTTATGCTTTTTATCCTTCTCAAAGTGATTAGCAAAGAAATATTAAATTAATGTGTATTATCACACTGTCACATTAATGCCCCTTAATAAAACTGTATTTCTAAGAAAAAAACAAAAACAGCCATATTATTTTAACATACTACTCAGACAGGAATCTTGATATGGTTGTTTCTCTCTTACCTCTGCCCTTAAGTTATAAAAAATTTCCTGCCAAAAGTCCAAACAAGCATTAAAGACAGTTCAGTGCTTCTGTTACATAAAATCTATGTCAAATCCTGGCTTCTTCCTCCTGGTATTTCTCCATAATAAGGCGACAAAAATATTCGTGATAAAAATACATTTTGAGACAAACTCAGTTAGTGACTGCTACAATCAGTTCTTGGCACTCACCAGGGAGGGTAAATACAGATGACATCCTGGGGACACCCCCTGAGATGGCAAGCAGTCTCCTTGGTGAACAGAACCTTCAGGCCGGTCCTGGGGGCCTCACCTGCAGAAGGGCTCTCGGCCTGCAGGCCTGCCAACTGCTCACACACAGCAACTTGGAAGGTGCATTCCTCATGAAGCTCTAGAATTTTCACAATTAATATGCCAGATTTTCTACCTAGAAGGTGAAGAAGAAAAAATAAGTAAGATTTAGTCTAATAGACAGAAAGTCCAACTGTGAATAAAATGTCATGGAAAAAAGGATCACTTTAAGATAGCTTCAGGGGCGCCTGAGGGGCTCAGTCAGTTAAGCCTCCGACTTCCGCTCAGGTCATGATCTCACAAGTCATGAGTCTGAGCCCGGTGTTGGGCTCTGTGAAGCAGAGCCTGAAGCCTGCTTCAGATTCTGTGTCTGCCTCTCTGTGCCCCTTCCCTGTACTCTCTCTCTCTTTCTCTCCCTTTCAAAAATAAACATTAAAAATTAAAAAAAAAAAAAAGCTTTCTCCACCTACATAATTTTTTAAATGTTTTATTTATTTTTGAGACAGAGAAAGACAGAGCATGAGAGGGGGAGGGGCAGAGAGAGGGAGACACAGAATAGGAAGCAGGCTCCAGGCTTTGAGCCGTCAGCACAGAGCCTGATGCGGGGCTCGAACCGACGAACATGAGATCACAACCTGAGCCGAAGTTGAAGGCTTAGCCGACTGAGCCACCCACACGCCCGCTTTCTCCACCTATAGAAAATGGTCTGTATACTTTGCAAAGTAGAGTACAGACAGTAACATATTCACTGTAACATCTTTTAATTAAAATTGTACTTTAAGCAACATAAAAGATAGTCTTCCATCATAAAGAAACATTCTTGCATACACAGAAAACTTAGACCCATCATTTCACAGAGCACGGTTTTGCACCAAATCTTGAACTCTTTTGATGACCACAACAAAGGAAGCATGGCCACTTACTGACCCTCCTTCTTTCTTAAATGCTCCCTTCATCTCACTACCTGCTTTGACTCTCTAGGACACTGCCTGGTTTCAACCGTCCTAATGATCATAAAGGTTAAAGGTGAGGACTTCTGAGGAATGTTGAATGTTCGGGCTTGAGATTTAAATGGGTGGAGGGGTGCCTGGGTGCCTCAGTCCATTAAGCATTTGACTTCGGCTCAGGTAATGATCTCGCAGTTTGTGGGTTCATGTCTTGCGTCTGGCTCTGAGCTGATAGCCAGAGCCTGGAGGCTGCTTCAGATTCTGTGTCTCCCTCTCTAAATATACCTCCTCCACTCATGCTCGGTCTCTCTCTCTCTGTCTCTCTCAAAAATAAATGAACATTTAAAAAAAATTTTTAATGGGTGGAATTTGATCTGAATTTAAGTACTGGCTCACTGATTAATTAAGTTGTCCAAGTTAGATAACATTTCAACACCTTAGTTTTCCCATGTGTACCTCAAAGAATATTTTTAAGAATTAAATGAAAGAACTGAGGTTGACAGTGTGTGTAACCTAAAACCCAGAAGTGTCCCAGAAACTGTCACAGGAGACCTAAACAAGGAGGCATGTGTCAGGACTGTTTACAAGAGCAGAAAACGGTACCCAACGCAAATCAAGAGGAGGAAGGACAAACCATGCTATGTCCATACGACAGAACAGCACACGGAACTTGGCAATAGTGGGCCAGACCTCTGTGCATCAGCATCGAGAGAGCTCGTAACAAGAGGGGTAAACGAGACACACGGAGTATGATATCCACAATGTTGTGATTTCTTTAATCACAAAAAACCATAAATTGTGATTGTGGATATATATGCAATACAAGTATATAAATATGACCAGCAGGATACACAGAAAAACACATCTAAGGAGAAAGACGACCATTTCAGACTCATATTTCTATAATTAAAAAATGTGAATCAAAAAGTCCAAAGATTAAAACGTGTTACTAATTCCAGGTGGTGAGTACACTTACGTTTTTCTATTACTCTGGTTTTTAATTTAAAAAAATTAAATGAAATAATAAAAGCTAAGTGTCTAGCATAGTACCCTGCTAAGAATATAACAGATACAGATATGAGTTTCTTTACCACTTTAGCCAACTGGTTAATAGTGAATAATAAAAATTAATATTTAAATAAAATCAAAGTTTTAGTCATGTAATTTAATTTCCATTTAGTTTTCCTCTTCATTTTTCTTCATTGCCCGGTCATCGCTAATACTCCGTTCCTTCCTTTCTGTGCGCGCCAACAGCATGCGTCCACACATTAAGCAAGGCCACATCACTGCCCCAGAGCACTACCTTCGACCACTGTTTCCTAGTATGTATCTATCTTGCTACTGTTTCTAAAGTAAGGAAGGAGGCGGAACGGGGGAAGGACATGAACAAGCACAGTGTCAGCCTGGTACCAGTCACTTGGGAGAGGGAAGTGCAGTAATGAAAGCAAGTTAGTACAGAAAAGCACTAACCAAGAAGGAAGCATTGAGCCTCCTCTCCCACAACAGTTGTTTCTTTAGTAAAATGTAGCTCATCCTCAGCTGGTGAGCAGGAAACCAGGTCAGGATAACACAGGTCACTCTGGTGCACACACCATTTTTCCCAAGCAGGCCAGCCAGAGCAATGGTTGGAGAATTAGGGTCTTCGGCAGCACAGGGAAATGCCCTAGGTTTAAGGGATGCATTAACCATAGGAGTATTTTTGCACATATTTTAAGAATTTTTAAAACGTGTACCTGCACTCAGAGCTTATCCCCCAAAACTGGGCAGCACGCGTGGCGCCTCCCCCAACAACCAGCGACAACGGTTGCTGTTTGGAGCTCTGGGGCCATGAGGCCAGGTGGCCCGCTCCGTGCGCCTGAGTGTCTGGCTGAGTCGCTGGCCTGCCTCAGCAGCACCGGTTTTCTCCCTAGGCATTAGTCACTGTCTTGTGCAGCTCTAAAAGTGAAGTAGGTTTTCAGGAGTCTGCCAAGCTCTATAGTCCCTATAAACCTTTGACAGATTTCATAAAGGCAAGACATTACAGACAAACGTAGTTATTACCCCAGAAATACATATCTGAGATGAGTCATATTGCTACTAACTACACTCTCATTGAAGATCTTTATGGTAAATTCTGGCCAACATTCCTAAAACTATGATTTCTCCTGAAGATTTAGAGCACTAAATAACTTGTAAAATAAACA